>DWMG01000668.1:0-18097 GCA_018244855.1 Elbella merops
CGTAAGAATTCCGTTACAATCCTGTTTTATCTTTATGGGTATCCATAATATACTTACTTGACTTGTTGTTTGCAGTCTGATATTCAAGTTGCATACTCATCTGATTGTAATTAGTCATAAATATGTTACATTTATTATATATTGCAAATGTTTGAAGACGTGATAATTATTTCCTATTAGGATTTCTAAAATTCGTAAAGGTTCTGATAAATATTTTAATACTTTTCAGGAGATGAAGCTCGGCTTAAATGGAAGTACTTAAGAGACCAAGCACGAAAGGAGGTCAGGAAACAAGGATCCGAATGGGAGTATCTTCCGAAATTACAGTTTCTGACAAACCAGTTCAATGACTATGAGGGTAACGAAACAACCGAAGACCAATATACCCAAGACTTCGAGCCGCCGGATCCTAACACCAATTATTACCTAGAACCGACTAACGATAACGAAGTCAGCGTTAAGGATGATGATTTTGATGAGTTCGACACAAAACCTATTATAATGGAGACCGATTTTTGTGATGATGAAGATGAGCCTCATAAAAGCATTGAAACTCCGGAGGTGATACCGGAACCGACAAAAGATGAAGATATCGGTTTCTTCAACAGCTTGTTACCACACGTCAGGAAATTGGGACCAGCAAAGAAATTGATGCTGCGAATGAAGATACAGGAACTCGTGTACAACACAGTTTACAATGAGACCTGACATGAGGCGATTTTGAAGGAGGAAGACCCTCCCCTTCTTCCCGATCTTTCCTGATGTTCGGTTGATTTTAGTTATTTCGATTTTGGTTCATTCGTCTAGAGATCATAGGACTCGCAACGACTTCACTGTACTGCATTGCGGAAATCCTGGATCACTTCCGCTGTTTCATACAAACAATAGCACGCTATAGGCTAACAGTATGTACGTATGAATACAATACATTATAATTATAATAACATGTGCTACCTACCAGTTAGTAGCAAGTGTTGCTGGCGTTACAGCGAAGTACCGATACTGTTTTAGGAGAGATTTAAATTTCTAGAACATTCGCTAGCACGATATCCTAGTAGAGGAATGAGGAATTTTTCGCAAACGGGAGTCTCGTCAATGTGCCTATCGTCTACAATATCTTCAATAAGTGGAATTTAAGTTATTATTTAAATTAAAGAGTTTATACAGATGCTTCTGTCAGAATAATGTTAGTTATCTTCGACTAATCATATATGTTAGGGTTTTATTCCCAGTGCAATGAAGCTTTTTGATGTTTATATCATCACAATAGATATAAATACATTTTGTATATAATGTACGTCTTGATAAATTATATTAGTAGATATTTCTAATTAGATTGTGGCCATGTTAGAAAACTGATGGATATGAGTATTTATTGATTCGCCTGTAAGTTCAATGGTTTGTAACCTTGACTGTTAAGCTTGAAGTTGTGCGTTTAATTAAAAACATTTGTGTGATTAGCATGAGTGTTTGTTTTGTGTCTGGATTTTTAACTGCTTATATAAGTGTGCTTAGAAATATATGTATAGCAGTTTGCTTGTGAATTGTCTGGTTACCATAGTACAGGCATAATTCTTGATCAGATGAAAAAGTGTGAAGTGTCCCGAGACATAAATATTGTACCAATGTTGAATAACTTTACTTTATTGTCAATTTGTTGTTGGTACTAATATAACAGATGTTCTTGAGGTTACATATTGAAAATATTAACCAATACAGTTCATTATTGTATATAGTGTTTTTTATTTAATTACTAGTAAACACACATCAGTTAAAACATCTACCTACTAAGTTATTATTATACTCACATATTATTACATGACATGTTTATACATTTATATGTCTATTTAATTATTTATCGCGTTAGGCTTACTACACACTCGGGTTAGGCTACTACACACACACAAATAATTAGCTTTATATGGGATACCAGATTGTTTATCTGAATGCCACTGTTTGGGAGTTTATGTAAATTTTTTGTATATATCTGTAATATTACTTGCACTGTGTATAATATGTAGAGAGTTGCTATGAAACTGCAGCGAAAATTATCTTAAAAGAAAAATATATACGGTAATCATTGACTAGTGCAGTTCTCTTAGGCCTAGATATATGTCATGAAAATATTGTTCTGATAAGAAAAAGTACATATTTTTTGACAATTAATGTTATTTGCTTATCGTTCTGTCGCATCATTGCGACTTTGTGTAAAGCGACACTGTGTCTACTATATGTTATTGGTTAAATCGGTAAAATAACTGCCAGTAATATTGAACATGATTGATGGAGTGAGTGAATGATGGCAGGTGGTTCATTTGAATAGGTACATGCATATATTGAGGTCTCTTATTTAAAAAGGGTATTTATTTCAAAAAAGGCGGGAATAAGAACTAATTTATTGTCGTAGCGTGTTAAAAGTAATGAGCCTTCAAAATATTTTAAAAAAGAAGAGTCCGGATCAAAATTACTTTCGGCGACAGAAATCATGGACACTGGAGCTTTGCACTATTGTACAATGACACTAGATTGTATTTAATGTTTATAATGTATTCTTGCCTTAAACAATGCCATATTTGTTTTCACCTTGTAAATTTAACTAAACCCGATATTGGCTGCGTAAACATAAGAATCTATTAAAATTTAAGTATCTATGTATATGTAATATTAGAATAGCAAATTTAACTAAGAGTTAATTTAGTTTTACAAGGTGCCCATCCTTTAAGACGGAAAACGATTACATTTTTGCCCCGTCTGCCAGTTTTCAGTTCGGTTTAACTTTTGAAAGTTATTATTATTCCTAAATAACAAACTGCAAATATTAAATATATTTCAGTTTGTACCGTCTATTTTCTCTATTGGCAAAGTTAGGAGTATATTAGCATCAATTTATATAGTCGTTAGGTTAAGGATATGCCTGATTACCGCTCAGTCGTAATGCTAGGTTCAATTCTTGCCGAACAGATATTATGTAAAATGTACATTTAATCATCTTTTCTTTATCCTGTGTTTGTTCTCTTCTCTTTCTCAGTCAGTTCCTAAGATGGAGCTGAAAGTATTCAACACATCTATACTGTGTGTGTCTGTTTGTAATATTAAAATAACCGCTTTTTACTAAATGCATGTGTATGTATACACGGTATATATACGAAAATAACATTTTTACAATTTTTGTCTGTCTGTCTGTCTGTTCCGGCTAATCTCTGAAACGGCTGGACCGATTTTGATGGGCCTTTCCCTGGCATATAGCTGATATAATAAGAAGTAACTTAGGCTAATTCAATTTTGAAAATAGTTTTGACTCCCATGCGAACGAAGTCGCAGGCATAGCTAGTATAATTATGTATAAAATATGGACCCTGTAAAACTTCTTACGCATTTTAAACGTATTAGGTCGATTTGCTCCAGACACCCTTATACCCTGTTATTATGTTAAACGAACATCCCTTTTCTCCCATTTCGTAGTTTTGCGTAATTTATTATATCTCGCTGGCCCCCAAACGTATTTGTTAAATATGCAATCATAAGTACACATTATAAAACAACTTATAATCAACAAGGGATAAATTACTTATAAAAATCACTATGGCATAGCGGTAATAATTGGTTTTATTAGTTATACAATAATTATTAGTTAAATGAATCACTGTTACAAAAGATAGAATCACAGATTACCGAACGATTTATTCACCTACGATTAAACCAATATTTTATAGTACTTATTATATGTATATTATAAATGCTATGTCCAATATCATTCAGGCATTGTTATTCTAACAACCAAGCCAAATACGAAATGTTTATCGTACGTTAACTAAAACAAACGAATGGTATTTTGAAAATGCTATATTCAAAATAACGTAGGGATAGCTAATTGTTATGTTATTATCCAGTATACGTTTAAATATTCACATATCACATATTTTAATTGTTCTTATATGTCTACAGATATTTATCCATCGACATCGACATCGACATCGACATCAGCCATTCCAAATGTAAAAATATCATAACATTGTGAGGCTGAGAATAAGAACGGTTTGAAAATATACTATTATCAATCAAATCTGGAGTCTTTTTTGTTAGTGTATAAAAATCTCTTTATCAAAACCATAATTGTGTCCAGTAAACAATAATGTTGTATTCGTTTTATTTTACTATCTTGATCACTGAGTTAAAGTGAGCAGTGCTTTGCACTTTTTTTTTAAAATGTTGACTTATTCCCGCGTGTATGCCTATTGGTCTATTGGCTTCGTTCGCTCTTCTGTGGACATGTGAGATTATCCCAACGTGCAAATGGTTTCATATTTTTACGCTGACTAGACCATATTATCACATTATACTTTTTGTGTTATGAGAATAAATTTATTTAAAACAGTCCTTTTAGAGAACATTATAAAGTTACATTAAGAGTATTGAGTTCTTTACTTAAAAAATATGTCATGACAGATTTTACATTAACACAGATAGTAGGTATTACTGTATTTTATTGTGTGTATGTGTGTTTATTTGTGCGTATGCGTCTATGTTATTGTTAAACTTTGCATTTCGGTAGTACCTCTTCTTACACATTAACTAACAGTCACATTTTACATGTCGTATTACGAGCATGATTTATTTAGCAATAATTTTTCTACGTTCTATATAATATGTGGTGAACTTATCTTATTGAGCTAATGACATACCGGGTACAAAGTCAAAATTTCGAGCTACTACTGAGAAAAACAAGCTGAAATGACCCAAGATACCTTTAATTATTATATGTTTAGTTGTTTCCTGATGTCTACATTCAGTCACTGCATAAGAATGACGACGTAACGAGTGAATGATTATAACGAGCTGAGTACCACAACATCAAAGAAAACCCAAGAACATTGTGTTTAATTACGAACTAGTGGTTCGTACTGTAAACTAATTCGCGACCAACGTATTTTAGGTACCGCTTCGTAAACAATAACGTAGTGTGTACGGTTCAAGTCAAAACAGACGATAATGATGTAATGTACCAAAAACGTCTGTATTCGGGTCATCGACTAAACAGGGTTGAATTTCCGTATTCGCGGCGCATTTTGTTATGGAATTGCATTTTCAAAGACGATATCTTTTGATGTCTTTGCACCCGCTGCAATACAATACAGATCTTATAACATTTTCCATAAGTGTTTTAAAAAAGTGGGACGAATACATAACAGGTGAAACGTGGGAGTCTTTTACACTCCTGTGCCTATCCCTTCGGAGATTACAGGCGTGGTTTTACGTTTGTTTTAATAAATAACTAAAATATTATATAATGTAAATCAAATAAATAAATCTTTACAAATATATACGAGTAATTTCATGCAATCGTTCAATTGCATAGATTAAAGTAGTACTAAATGAGTAATTATTATGATCCGCTATGTAAGCGGGCTTCGGAGAATGTTCGTATTGTGACGTAAACAGCCGAATAGTCCATCACGATGCGGTGTTTTCGCGCGGAGATGAATGCCTGTCGGAGCGCTGTCGGTAAACTGGCGTGTTTCAAAGCGTTTTGTCACGTTAACATCGCGCGCTTCGCCACGCTTCGCTATGCTTCGTCACATCGCACGCTATCTTTTACGCTTCTACTTTATTTGCAATTGTATGAACATTCGTTCGAACGTCGCAAGCACGAATTAATTTTATTTGGACACTAATGTGGAAAGGGTCCTTGCTGATTTTTTACGTTACTTAAGATAATTGAGTTTGTATTGATTTCCGGTGTGTAAGAAAAGCTCAGGTTTTTGAGTGACCGGTATGAGAGGTTTGGTCTTTCTCGTTCTATATCTAGTAGATATGAAAACGCCAATCGCCAATGACTAGCCTATTCATTCCCAGTAGACTGCTCTTATTCAGATAACGCGGACTAAATTTGTCGTGACTATAAACTGTCTCAGATTGTGTAAAAACTTGAAGATTTTTGTCTAAGTAAATAGACAATTTTTAATCTTCAATTGTTAGGCAAGCAAGGGATAGGGTGGATTTAGTCCACTATTAAGCTCACCCTTCAACTATAATAAATGTATTTTGCGCATACTTCATACGCACATTAATTAATGATACATAGCATAAAAGTAAATCGTTTAAGATTGCAGGCAGATTCTGGATGCGACAAGCCGAGAACAGGGCGCGATGGCGCTCATTTGGGGAGGCCTATGTCCAGCAGTGGATTGAGTGGACCAAACATATAACTTGCATTTACGCCAAGCGTCCGTCTTTGTACTGATATCACATGTTTAATGCTTATTTCGTAGATTCGGACATTGCTAATAAATAACAATACTTTACAGATATCATTCAATAAAGAATAAATATGTAGGTAAGTAGCACTAAGAGAGTAACACTAATACGTCGGTACCTATTGACGTATTTTCGCGTCTATACGGTAGCCATAAACTTAGGACCGTGTCCGTCGATGTCGAAATCGACGGACACGGTTCTGAAAAACTTATTTCGGTAACTCTACTTTTATCAAACTAAAATTGATACCTATTTTTGCTTCGTTTTTACTTCTTAAATAATATTTCTTTGATTTCAAAGGCGGTTTAAAAATATCACAAGTATAGAAGTTGAGTGGAATCTTTACTGTTATAACAGAAACACGACAGCCTCTCAAATGTCAGAACAGACTAGAAAATAGTTCAACAAACAAGGGGATACTAGTCGCAGTCAGTTCTAAACATGTTCGTATATTCCTACATCGATTTGTTTCTACGATTCGATTTGTTTATACGACCCTGTGAAAGACTATATGCCTAAACCATAATAAGATAGGCTATAAGTAAAAAAAACATGTAACCTTAGGGTGCGTCCATTGATTACGTGAGGCGTTCAAGGTGGAGAGGGGGTCAAGTTAAATCTGATCTAATTTCACTTTGGGAAGAGGGTATGTCTCGGCAAATATCACGAACAGTAAAATTGCAAGAAAATAGTGGTTGAGCAAAATCTCACGAAATCTCACCAGAGAGGCGCGGGGGGTCCAAAAACTCTAAAATGACCTTACGTAATTAATGGACGTCTCCTTAAGGACACTTGTCCGTATATATCTTCTGTTTTGAAATTTTATTTGAATTTATGAGTGAATGAACTGGCAATAAAGATATGCACGTTTATTGCGGAACTAAATCAGTCGCATCCCTCGCATGCAGATGCGCTGACTGATTTGGAGCGCAACCCCGATGCATTTGCAAATTGCATTCATACATCGCTATTTGTAAGGCTGCGAAGCGATTACTTTATGGACTGGAATGGAGACGAGGGTGATGACGTAATAGTGGATGTGGAAACTACAACAATAACAAAGAATAGGTATATATCAAGTAATTTATAGACAGAAGAAATTAGTGTCTAATTTCATACTGTAACAGTTTTTTTGTATATCTGTTCTGTTATGTTGAGCACTGCATTATCATGAAGTATCCCAACTTGGTGAGGTGAATGACCGATTGTATATACCTACACTTCATTTCTATTTTCGATTGTGTCCTGATATGATATGGCGTTAGGCGACCCGTATTTATGGGGCGAAGATGGACAGAACTTAGAGCTCGCGGTGATGTTAACGGATCTATGAAACTGAGTTCTTATACTCAACGTCTAAGATTTGCGGTTGATAGGAATCGCGTAATGGTCTTCGCTGACACTTTTGATGTCATAAGGAGCTAGTTGGTAGTCTTCTATTGAACCTCTGTCATGAGTAATTGCAACTGCGCATGCGTGTGCGTACGCGCGTGTGCTTATGTGTGCGTGTGCGTACGCGCGTCTGCGTATGTGTGTGCGTGCGCGTGCGTGCGTGCACGTCTATTTTTTTTCTTTCTCATGGTTGAATTGCAGGCCAAATCTATTGCAAATTCTAATGTGGTTTCCATAGTCATTTTATTTAACAAAATACATGCCGCCGAATATACCAAGAGAGAATAAAATGCGCTGTCGAACAATCCACATTGTAAATAGTCTGTCTAGTTAATTCGTGCGACATTAGTTCATAAATAGGAAAATGCTTATATGACTTGATAAATAATAATGTTTATAGGTGGCCTTTAAGTTCATTGATAAAAATTGCAATCGATCGAACCGAATCTCTGTTTATATGTCACCATCGCAAGATGTTTTATACGACATGACGTAGTTGTACTTACCTACTGCTATAGGAGACAAAGTTCGTCCTACTTCCAGGTTGTTTCTTGGGCGCGGGGTCCTCATTGCCAGCATTAGAGAAACAAAAAATAGGTAGCAAATTATTAACAAAGGTGAACGCACCGATATAATAATAAACGCGAATAAAGATATGATCGAATCGAATGCGTTCATGCACTTCTCGATAATGCGATTCTATTTTTGTAAATCATAAAGCTTTGTTTTATTTGCAACTTATCGGGGATATTTAAATATACACCTGTGTTTAGTATGCTGCTGTGACAGGCTAGCAGTTTGGATTGTAGTCTCCAGTGTGGATTTTGGGTTCAAATCCTGTTACGCAGAAAGCGTGTGTACTCTCAGTCCATGTACAAAATTAGGTGCGCGTTAAGAATTAAATACGCGTAGAAATTACTTATTGTACAAGCTAAAGTCAAACATAATGTGGAAACGTTCTTAGAGTTGTTTGTTTTTCTCAATATGCATTTGCACAGCGTGGCTGCTTGGTAAATTTAAAATTAGGCTTAAAATTTTAAAGAGTAGATCCGTAAATCCTCGTGATAATACAAAAATGTTGGCCTTGAATGTAAATCGGACCAGTGAATTTAACTATCCAATAGATAATCACGACTTAAAAGTAGGTACGACATAAACCAAACAAAACATTCGATACCAAATTAAATAAAGAAGCGATTTCAGAAATAATTGACATAAATTTTAGGTAATTCAGTACTTACATGAATTAAAATTTAATATTTTTCATGTATTCTTCCGGTGTAAGAAACCTATAGTCCTACCGTAATCATCTTTTTTGTTTTCATTTCATCTTCCTTCCTTTACTCTCTCAAATTCAATGACACATCAACTCGCGTGACTTCTACTTCCTGCGGTTCGCAGCTGTGTGAAATATATGTTCGGATGTACACAGAAATTCAATTTGTCTGAAGAAATACCAATTGAACTGTACGTATACGTGTAAACAGCTAAGCGTCCGCGACCTTGTATCTGCATAACGTTTGTTTACTAAACATTGTCTTACAAAATTACGATATGAATTTACAAGGGAACCTTTGTAGTGATAGTTGCGTGTTTCGTGTAAAATATATTAATGAGACAACAACGATAATTAATCTATATTATTATGAGAACATACCGTATGTTTTGTACTATGTCAATGCCGATTTTTCCGTTCTCCGTCGGTGCTCAGTGGAACGTTCTGGATGACTCTAATAAAACTTTTATAGGCCAATAGAGTTTTAATGTTGTAATAACCAATTACAACTTGTATGTTGTGTTTGGGAGATCACCTCTGCTGGGAACAAACTAGCATGATGCAAATGCGCAGTAAGGCACGGGAAGACTGAGATTTATGCAATTCAATTTAACATCATTACACATTACGAATTATACATATAGGTACATATGTGATATACGAAAACAGATCATGTTTTCGGCGGTTTGATTAGTTTCCTCGTTTTTATTGCGGACGGGTAAAAAGTGTTGTAAGTATCCTTCTGAGTTATTCTCAGTGCGCTGTGTCATGGGGCACTGAAACAAATGTAAATAATAGGGATAAACTTCTAAGGTCGATAGAGGTTGCATACCACAATGACCGTTTGTCAACCTGTGGGATATCGGCCTAATTGCTAAGATAAATTTATGTTTGAAAAAGTAGCAATAAAGTATGTGCCTACGGAAAACTACATGTGCTTTTAATGGATTACGTCGTAAATCAATTGCTCTGACAATTTTCATTAGATATGTTAGTCACCTGCGATCGTTCCCAGGTTATTTCTGTTTCGATATAAATATTCACAACTGGAGCGCTATATACCGGGGTTTTATAAGTTTTTTCCACTCCGCCACGTTTAACCTACATATTTGTGGATATGGACTTAAATTAATGATAACGTTTCAGCGTAAAGAAGACTTTAAAAACAACTTAAAATATTGTAACGTAGAGGATAAGCACGTTGAAATGTAAACGTTACACCGGAATTAATAAACAAAAAACAGTGATTCTGTCATTTAAGATTTTTTTGTGCTATATTTTCTATGTGTAAGTTTAAATATCATGTGTGAGTTTCTGAACATTCTTTGTATGAGATTTCCAAATTATGTGTAAAATTCACCAGTGCAATACCGCTGTGGTGGTTAAAAGGATTGATTTCTTACACAGCAAAATATATATATGTCGAGCGAGCGCAAAGAGTGTTGGTTCCGCGTCGAGATTAAAGATTATTTATTCTAAGGTAACTTCAAGCCTGTAATCCCCGAAGAGGTAGGCAGAAGCATTGCATTCAGAACACTCCCACGTTTTACCGGTTACGTTTACGTCCCACTATGGAATATGTGGTGAGCCTATTGCCATGCATCGGGCACATATCCAGACTCCAGACCACTACTAGAAAATCTAAATTAGAAAATTTTGTGGTGTTCGACCCGGGAATCGAACCCAGGACCTCCCGATCGGCAGTCGCACTTGCAACCAACACGACCAACGAGGCATTATTTATATTAATTACTACCTATTATGAAATTAAAATAAATACGATTGTTTAAGTAGTTAGTTCAAGCTTTCGAATCGCATTACCATGTAACTAGTAACAAGAAAAATAATAAAGAGAACAAAATCATTTCCGATACCTTTTATAGGCAAAATTTTCATTGTACACTACCTAATTTTCAAATATTCGAGATCGGGTGCGATTCGCAGGAGCGTCGCTACTTTCCAATTCTCCAGCCGAACGCTTTGTGTCAACTTTTCCTCGAGTTTGCAGTTGGGAAATGAAACTGAACTACGGAGTGCTATCGTGAAACTCGTGCTATTGTTATAACAGGAACTGAGCACAATTGTTGAATTTCTTTGTGTATAGCCATATATACTAATTAGGAAAATGAAATAGTAAGATACATAATGAGAAATGTTCTGATTAGATGGTGAGATGCAACCGCTCTTTCAATGACAGTCCTATATTGTTATACCCATATATAATATGAACTAACTGTCATTCGAAATTATTACTCAACAATCCATCTAAAAGAATATCTTGGGATGAATGTGCAGTTTTATAAATGCGAGATTAATGTACATTAGCGGTGCATTCGCCTGCATGTCGGCGCGGTCAATCGGGTGCATCTATTCTAGTGCGGTGTGAACATCCAACGCACTTGTTCTAGAATGCGTCTTCAGACCGCTGTCTGCGAGTCTGTTTATAAATCAACTATAGCAATAGTTCAGCAAACAATTGGCGTACATAATACAAGGCTTATTAATATAGTTTGCCCGGTTGTCTGGGAGTTCGCCCGCAGAAATATCGATATTGAACTTCTTTATTGCGTTATCTTTTGGTTTACCGGTTGGTTATCGTTATTTCTCAGGTTCCAGATATTTTCAACACGAATATTCGTTGTGTTTTGGTCGCTTTTAGGAATTTGGATATGTACATTTTCAGCTGTCATCAAATAAAAGGTTGTGACAAAAAGATTTGCCAGTGTTATAAAATATAAAATACAAGTTCATTAGAATTTTAATATTACATTAGAATTTTAATACAACATTTCCTATTCCATGGAGCTCATTACGTAACAGATGAAATGTGGGAATTCTAGGACTCCTCTGCCTATCCCTTCGAGGAAATACATGGGTAATATTATGTTACCTATATAAAATTTTCACTGTTGGATAATGGAGATCGTAACTGCTGAAAAGATTTAATGATTAAAAAGAAGCCTAATGCTAAAAAGCGGCACGAACTTATAGGAAAAAAATCTATGTCTCACGCGAATGATACCGTAAAACGTAGTGTGCTTTCAAATTGTTAAAAATGTTTTACGCTGTCGTTTTAAAACGCGATTTCATCAGAGTATCACTTTATATTTGACATTTAATGGGCGATAAAATGTATATTTTATTGAGTCACTACTCCTTGCTATGGGTTTATCGCTGAATGAAATGGCCGCGCTAATACTTCGTGGCTTTAATTTTCCACCAATTGGTTTGGGTACAGGCGTTACAATGAAATTAATAATTGAACAGTATAAGAGGCATTTATGGTCGTAACCGGGTGTAATATTCGTTAATGATCGGTTTATGTAGTTCGTTATAACCCGCATATGTAAGTTTGTAGACGGATGATCCGGGTCTGATACTGACACACCCGTGCTCATTATCAGGCGAGGGTCATATTGCATTACGGAAAATTGTTTTGCATGTTTGGAAATAGTGCTGCACGTTTTCCTTGCTAGATTTCCAATTACAACGTACTAAGTGGGGAAAGGCGGTTTATAAAATAACGTAAGATGTTCATTAAGTATATTCCTTATAATGAATAGTTTAACCTAAGAGTGATTAAAATATTGAAGTGTAACGTTAAAATCACTCACAATCCTAGACCATTATCATTATCAGCCTACTCCCATCCACTGCTGGACACAAGCCTCTCCAATAGCACGTCATTGATCTAGATCTTTAACCTGAATACTAAGGAAGAATGTTAGAATGTAATCTAAACATTACAAAATAATGTATAATTGTTCTATTTTACTGCTCCACTGAACATTCGATACGCGATGTTAGCCAACCTGTCTGTTAAAAATGTTTCTGGTTTCTAGCAATTGCTCGCACGTTCTCAGTAGTGGTAAATAAAATCCGTTGAAACACACTTTCAAGGGAGAACATCAGTCAAGTAGGTCATCACACTTATACGATTTTTACTCACCGTATAATCATTATCATTCCCGCCAAAATGTTACTTATGTCATTCAATTTTTTAAATATCGAACGCTATTGTTTAATTTGGAATTTAAATATTATTGCCATATTAAATTATTTGTTTTATATGGCCGATACTCTCTCTAAAACATCATTGAGCTAAATAGACTGGGTGCCAGCCAAAGTTTTTTTCATATTGTGACTATTGATATAATTTTTTTAAGAAATATTAACTGTCATAAATTTGTATTGGAATCAAACATATTTTAAATTTAACCAGTTTCGAAATGAGATGTTGTGACAGAGATACTTTTATCTGTTTGGCTCAGCTGAACTGAATCAGTAAGATAATTCTCGTGCATCATCACTCATTCAAAGACTGGAGATCTCGTGAACTCATTTGTATGAAATAAAAAAAGTCATATTTTTATGCCTTGAACTACAAATTTATAACTTTATTTTTCTTTTGGACTACGAGAACTACCTTCATATGAGTGAACTTTGAAAATAAGGTGGTAGTCATTCATTCTAGAACGACATGAGTTTTGTTCGCCCGAAGCAGTGCCAGCACTGCTTCCATTTGTAACCTGAAGTAATTGTTATTAAAACAATTTGTATAACAATAAATATAAAGAGTATTAAATGATGGTGTTTTAAATAGCGTGTGAGCCTAATCTCGAATAGGCAAGAATTATTCAAACACTAAAAATGTATATTACTATTTCAACAGACTAGGTAGAAGAAGTGAATAAGATCTGAAAGGACTGGTTTATTTATGGTGAGAAGGTATAAATTATAATAATACTACCTCAAATTTTTATACAAATGTCTGAATGTATGTAATCAGTATAAATGTAGACATCACAACTACGTTCAGAGTGTTCAGAATAATGGTAGAGTCAGAAAAGAAAGAGGAAGAGATATGGTTGTGTATTTCGATCTAATTGGAGATGTCTGGATTTTAACTGAAGGCCAGATCAAAAGCACCTATTTACACAAGCGGTTATGATGAGTTCCATGAGTATGAGATAAAGGCGAAAGAGAAGCTTGTCAAAAACATTACCAGTGAAAATGCATTAACAGATCACATAATAAAAATTTCTGTACGTAACGTATGTATATACATATGTATGTATAAGTACGCTCTACCCCTTAATGCATAGGAGCTTAAAAAGGTGCAGCGTTGGTACCCGTGACGAGGAATCTTAGACAAAAATACCTCTCATTATCTTTCTGTTACAAACAGAGATATTAAAGATTTACACTATTAAAAAGAACACCGGCAGTGTTTCTTGGGTCTAACTTACCTATGAATTGTATAAAGTGGATGAGTGGTGACTAGAGTAATTAATATAAATAATGCCTCGTTGGTCGTGTTGGTTGCAAGTGCGTCTGCCGATCGGAAGGTCCCGGGTTCGATTCCCGGGTCGGACACTACAAAATTTTCTAATTTAGATTTTCCAGTAGTGGTTCGGAGTCTGGATATGTGCCCGATACGTGGCAATAGACTCATCAAGTATTCCATAGTGGGACGTAAACGTAAACGGTGAAACGTGGGAGTGTTGTGCATTTCTCTGTCTACCTCTTCGTGGATTACAGGCGTGAAGTTACGTATATCAATATGCTTTCGTGTATAAGACGTATGATGACGTTAAAAATTTGAATTTGAACGTCATTAAGATAGTTGATAGTGAGCTTAAACAAGCTGAAATTGATTTGATTTTTAGCTAAAAACTACAGTCAGTATAAGACTCGCCTACATTTATTTGAAATGAGCTGTCTAATATGTTAGAATGGTGCAAAACAGGTTTGCATTTATTTAATTCTATACAATCTCAACATTAAAACAAACAAGAGCTTGATGTTGCGGTCGTAACAGTGAATTTAGAACTGCTTACCACGAAATAGGACGGAGAAATCAGTATCATACCAATCTTATATTATGTAGATGCTCACTGGGCTAGAAGAAATTGTAAAAATATTCTAACGTGTTGCAGCAGTTATTCTTTAAAAATTTCAAAACTTTCCTAGCGTTATTTATGTTTTAATATCAACTCCCTGTCACATCCGTAAATCAAACTAATTCAATGTTGGTCCGATGCAGACTTTTGTAAAATTGGAAAAACCTTTAAAAATCTACTGTGTATCGACTCTAATCGTTATGATTGTTTTATGAACTATTAAAATCAGTAAAAAGGCGGTTAAAGAGCAATGTAAATTTATCGTTCGTCTGCTCTACGGGTAGAGCGTAGAGCACTTAAATTTTTGATAGAGGCAACAATCTCACCGCACCTCATTCGTATTTGTAGGGGACTCTCCAAAACTTGTGACCTGATATATTAGCCCAGCTCATCCCGTATTACGCATTTAAGAATGTTTTACGATTTGTTTATGACAGTTTTTGGGGGGCACGAATTTTGTAAAGATATGTGTTATACCTATACAAAAGAATGCGATTTGGCGCCTAGCAGCACATGGTAACATGTGTTGCCATGTATGTAATATAACATGCGAATTAAATTACTAATTACGCCTGAACAATACAATGATTGTAATAAGCGTAAATTTACATATACATATATTTTAATAAAATACTGTTCGTAGTGAGTAACCGTAAAGTATAAAATGTTCTTGTACAACCAAAATTCTCGAAGAATTTACGTAGAAAAATACACGAAGCTTCTAAATGAACTTGTTTATATTTGATCCGATAGCGGTCCAGAAATATCGTGCTACCGAAAATAGATTGAATCTTTTTAGGAAAATTTCCAGTATCGATTCTTTTAGCAATCTACTCGTAAAGTGTGTAGTATCTGATAAATAGTAAATTTTTTAGGCAGATTTTACCGCTGCTCCATGCCTGGTGTTGTACAGGATTGTTGGCATTTTTGTATAACTTGAAAGTCGTGCCCAGGCGTTCATTAGGATACATTACTTCCAACACTAGTTTGAGACAGAGAGGTGATTGTGTTAATGAATGTGATATTAAAACAAGAAGAAATCTAAATAGAATAAGTAAAGGAAAAGCAATAAAAACACTTTTAGCTTGTTTTTTTCAGTTAAGCTTTCATTAAATCCCATTGTAGATTGTTATAAAACGTACAATACACTATTTATAACTACTCCAGTAGGATTACAAGAGGTACAAAAAAATGTTTGATTTTGTTCGATTGAGCGGGGCTTCATAAGTGCTCGCGTCAGCCTAAAAGATAAAAAAATGATTTGATTTTGTATGATTGACCGGTTATTAGTCAATCAGACCTCGTTTCAAGATCTCCCTAACCCTCAAGGTGCGACGTATCACAAAATGTCTGCCAATGTCAATATCAATCGTGGTTTATACTTTTACAAGTAACTTGTACACATCCTAGTATGTATATTTCGATACTGAAATAGACTGGGCATTCGCTTGCACTCCACACCTTTGATTAATAGCGCATTACGGATTGAAATTCGCACGTTGAAATATATTGGCGATGATATTAACACTATTCATAGTTTAAACGTGAGCCGTGGGAATAACTGGATAATCTATGAAGATATATTGTCCATGAAATATCCGCGATGTCTAAGTCGAAGAATTCAAACACGTGTAATTGAACAATGGAAACATGTCCGTACTGTCGTATTGTAAACATAACATCACGTGTGCCTGTGTTCTCCTGAAGGAGTAAGCAGAGAAATAAAGTACTCCCACCTTTTAAATGTTATGCTATATATACCATAGAAAGAGGGGTGAGTCTATTGCTTTGACCGGGTAAAAATTCAGACTCCGAGCTTTTAGTAGAAATTACAAGTTAGAAAATCCAATAATACTTGTCCCGATCCTAATACATACACTTTACTTAATAATGTTTTGCTAAAGCCATTATTTGCTTGAACTATTGAAGAGATTCAATTGGAAAGTTAACTCTTAATTAGTTCGTTTCAGTAACAAGCCTAGTAGCGGCGAGGGATCGGACCGACTGGGACATATACGAGTACAAAAATGTTACACTGATCTTTAAATCTTCTGTACATATTGACGCGAGTTTCGAATAAATAAAACTGAATTTTTATATTGAAACAAATAAAAGAATGCATTAAAATTATCATACTTTTTCGCATTAAACAAATATTAAACTACGCTACATATGTACATGCGTCTGAAATTGGAACTAAAAATTCTTTCAAATATTTTTTTTGTCGACTTACATTTCATTGTTGGAAAAAAGTTACTAATTAATTGAAACATCCTTAATAACATACCTCAACCAAAACCTTTATTGCCTTTGCTATACATTTATACATAAATATTTATTAGTATTAATAAATTGAGCTTATTAAGTACAATTAAATATCAACAGCTATTTATTTTAATGCAATTATATGAAAGAAATAATACTGTACTGTAATACATTATTTCGACACGCCAGATATCTTGCGGGGTAGACATAGAGAATCGGGTGGCAAAATAATATATCCACCTTATTTATCATTTTATTACGTGTATTAATATGAGTATTGTGATACTTATATTGCATTAAGAAGATAATTGAAAGGCTAAACGAGTTTGTTAAATAAAATGCGAATATTTTATCGCTCGTTTCCCGCTCTCGTACAAAATTAATTTCCCGCGCGAGATGAAAGCGAGTGCATTGAGTGGTGTTACAAACGTTTGATACAAAAACTTTATTCGCATTTTTTACTGTATCGCTTTTGTTTCTGCTCTCACACGCCCCTTTTAAAATTTCCGTGTTTACTGAATGTAATTCTTTTTATCTTTAAAAAAATTTTAATCGTTCATTATTACAATATTAGTGATTGATATTATGCAGAAATATTCAAAAATAATGGGGAAGTTTTCTTTATATTATATGATTATGAAGAAAATTAAAATCTATTTATTTTTTCATATCTTCATGCTTGTATTACCCGAAGGGTAGCCAGGGAAGTGTTATATTTTTTCTCCTATCATGAAGAAAGGTGCGAGTCTATTGCCATATACCGAACACAAATTAAGACTTTGAGCTGCTACTAGAAGTTATAGTTACAATAATAAACAAATTATTTAACTTAAAATTCGAATATCAGTAAACGTTTTATCACATTTGTCAAATGAGCATGTGTTCGCACATAATTACATGCAACTGCATGTTCTGTAATATACATCGGTGTCGTGTAAGTTTTCTTGGCATGAACTCAAATATGCCAATTCTTGTTAACGAAGCATAAATAACAATTCTATTAGAG
>DWMG01000669.1:0-18093 GCA_018244855.1 Elbella merops
ACGAACCTGCTGACCCCTGGGTTGAAGGTGTCCATGGGCGACGGCAGTCACTTACCATCCGGTGAACCGTTTGCTCGTTTGCACCCTAGTCTATAAAAAAAAAACTTCGGCGATGATGACTACACATTTTTTACAACGGATCGACCGCCCTCATGCCAGCATCACCAGCATCATCAACATACACATCATCCGCTTGCATCAGTCCATTACTGAGAAAAGATATTCCCTAAAAAAAACGCCATAGCGTACTATCGACGTCTTATCGCAACCAGCTACCTATTATAGCCTTTCGCAAATACCAAACCCGCCCAGCCGTTAATACTTAAAATTAATGGCAAATATAACTTCACTTTTACCGTGTACCCACGCTTTTTGCAAAAGTGGTCCGGTTCTCACGGGGAGCGGTCTCTCCGCTAACGTTTTTCCGCGATTGCACCACGCCACCACGCCGGCCGCAGACGTGTGCGACTAATTTTACAACTATTTTACGAGCGTCGTCTATTATTACATAATCAAACCCTGGAGTTTATGAAGCTGCTGCCAAAGCGTGATTATTTCTATGTATAAAATATATGTATGTACAGTCTACATACGAAATGTTCAATAGATCTTCGGTTTCTTAGCAGAAAGAAAATATAAAATATATATGAATATGAATGATCAGTGACGAATGTAGAAAAAGCACTTCTGTAACAATAGATATTTTGCTTTCATTACTCTCTGCCTGTCCCGTAAACGATCTGGTGTAACGATATAATGGTAGATCAAAAAATCCTTATGAAAATTGTATCAAACGAAATGTACTGAATGAATGTCTGAGAGTAGTTTGCCAAAAACATAAAACTGTTGGTACATATATAGAAAGCACAGACAGTATTCACACACGACAGAATTCACAAAATTCTTCCTCGTTTTATAAATAACACCTTAAAACATCTCGCGGTAGCATGTTATTGCAAAAATGTTGATTTTTTTTTTGTTATTTATAGTTCACGTATGAAATTTTTGTGGAAAAATACCTCGAGAAAAATATTTGAAAAAAAAAACCGATTAGAACAAATTAAACGTTACACATGGGGCACGAAGAAGCGAGGGCTATAAAACATAGGGAAAACGTCGATGTCAATAAATAAACTAAACACATTTATTTAGTTTCGCACTGCATAACCGTTGGGGCGCTTAAAATGTTGCCAACGCTTATATTATATGTGAGTTTTGTCTATAGACTGTCGTAACGAAAACGTAACACCACGCCTGTGACCAGCGAAGGACTAATCAGAGGAGTGTGGTACACTCCCCATTTCACCAGTTACGTTTAAATCCCATGGAATAGGTAGTGAGCCTATTGCCATACACCGGGCACATTTCCAGACTCCGAGGCCTTACTAGGAAATCTAATTAGGAGAACCCAGGACTTCCCCATCAGCAGTCGCGCTTGCAACCACTCGACCAACGAGGCAGTCTTATCAAAAATGTCGTAATGTGTAATCGAAAGTATCTAAATGTCTTTATAAAGAGAAAAAAAGTTATTAAGGCAAATTTTTAAATTAAAACATAACATTACTTTTCTCTTCGGCTTATATCGTTTAATAGATTAATATTGACGACATTAAATATTTCAATTTTGTTCTATAAAGTTTCAACGCAACTGTGACTGTTTCTAGAATCTAATGGAAAATTTGATAATGAACTCCAACATTAAATTCACATCTTCGCGAGCTGTAGATTTTCTTTATAGTACATAAAGGATTTTAATGTGCATATAAGATGAAAATAAATAAAACGCTCATTAAATATTATAAATCCCGAATAATCGTAAGGATGAAAAAGGGAAGAGCAGCATTTTACACTGCACGCGCCTGTTACAAACTCTTAAACGTGTTGCGGGAGTCTTGTAAAGGGCATACACGACTGCCGTGTGTGAAACTGTGCCTATTGGCAGTCGCGATGCTTTGCATACGATACCTCACCGCCGCCTCAGATGTAAATAACGAAACTGATATTAGAAATACCAATCGGCTACTGGTGCGTTTCGCCCTCAGCGTTTATACCGCGTCTATGTTATACCTACAATAGACTTTCAATTTAATCTAAAAATCTAATTAAATTTCGATTTTTTTTCCTCTCTTAACCTAAAAATATAATTAACAACTATTTTCTACTTTTAATTAGGACAGATTTTGTTTGTACGGAAATAATATTGGAATAATGTTTTTTTTTTATAGGTAGGGCGGTACATATTTATGTAGCAACATACCTCACATATGTTCCTTCGGGATAGTTCGACTAATTCGCTAATCAATCTGTGCTGCGATCTTGCTGCAATCGGCGATAGCTCATGAGAATGGAAGATATATTCTAAACTAATCGAACTATTCAGAAAAAAACATACCAAAATTAAGCGATTACATATAACCAAATGTCCAAATACTCGCGTAACATTTAAAACTACAGTAGCCTAAGACTTCACCACACCTCACGTTGTTTCACTACTACGATTATTAGAGATTCTCTCGCGACATATGGTTGTATCGGTAAATTCTATAGAATAACAATCAATATACATGACCTCTGCTTACCCCGCAAAGGACTTGAGGATATTTATGTATGTACCAGAGTGAATAAAGTAAATTCTACAATGTCCACAACGTCACCATCCAATCCCGACCAACGCCATAACGAGTAATAACTTAGTAAAAAGTTAAAACGAGAACTTTCGCGGCGAGGACAAGCACGTAAAACTAGCTGTAAAGTAAGTAAATGTACGCCTTTACTGCAGGGAGCTAATGTTTCCACATTTCTATTTTAAGCACTTGCGTTCGTGGACGCGACGATTTAGTACCTTATGTATCGACCGTTTTGTATCGACCACGATTTAAAAATCGAACTGTTGTGTCGTTCAATAGTGTCACGATCGATCCCCGTTATGCCTTTGAATAATATGAATACTAAAAATCTTACATGTAAATCTAAAATAAAAATATCTTTTTAAATTGTACGCTATTCAAAAAATAATCAGCTGTATATTCATTTCGTTCTATTATGACAGTTACCTTCTATAATCACACACCAACAATAAGGAAAAAATACGATGACATCAACTGCACGCGACGATACTTTTCATATTCAAATGGAGCAGATAACAAAGAGACAAGCTATACAATATGTGTTGGAATATTTCGTTACAGTAAATACACGAAGGATAGTGGACGTCCGCAGATAGGGATAAAAGCGAAACGTCGTTACGGCGCGAGATGATCATCCGACCATTTCGACGCGATTATACCCGCCGATGACTTTCCGGAAACACCGCGCACGAGAACAACAAACACACGAAGTATGATAAAATAAACTTTATAGCGAACACAAAACGCATTGACGCCGAGGATGTTGTTGCGCGGACAACAACAACAATAAATAGCGTCCAATTTCACGGTCACTAAATAAAATTAGCATCGCTGACAATGTAACAGAGCGGTCTCAATAATTTGTCCCGAACGAGGCGAGTAGTGCCACATTACATTCCATTAATCACGAATATCGATATAGCCGCCGCCACACCGCCGGCGCGGTTGATTTAATAAAAATATAAATCGCGTACGTAATGCGAGCTCGGTCCACTTAATATGCAATAATTGCCTCGAGCGCCAATGACGAGGTACAACGGCCACAGTACAAAATCATACCAGTATGTTACTTAAAGACATACCAAATGATAGTAATATAGATGTTGGATATACGTTAATTTAATCCCATGGTTATGGAATCGTACAGTTCGTTTAACTTCTTAGGTCTACCGGATATATTAAAAGTTTGCGACTATAATTTTGTAACGAAAAGTGGCATTTAGGGCTGTAGTTTTGTCTCTGACAGTTTCAAACATTATCTACTTTAAACAGTATATTATCACTGTATAAACTGAATACTACTCCACTGTGATAAAGACCGACGTACGAACATAAAGAAATGAACGTTTGAACGTTTCTCGAGCTGTGCAATTACATTTCAATGTTTCAAGCGCTAAACGCGTGCCATAAGTAGAGGCTGTGGTTGAGAAGAAACGAGACTCGCGCTCCGCTGGAGAGATTAAACGGAAATTTGTGGGTTCACGTCCGCCAGATTGTTGAGGTAGGTCGAGCAACAAGTGGTCGTATAAATTCTTCTCGCGACTAGTGTGATCGCTTTAATACATAAGCCGTTCAAACGATCTACAATTGTTGTGACAGTAAGGTGTGATTCATATGCAATCAATTAAAAGTCAATATTAAAATTTTACATGTCGTTATGATTGGGTACGATATCCGTTCTGATAATGCAGAAATCACAATTTATCGTACTACAACAAAATTAACATATCAACTATGATCAGATTGTGATGATCCGAATATCGTCATTTAAGCGACACAATGTGGCCTCGGGTAGAACTTGTCTCGGATAAGACGAGACCCCGGGTATATTCTGAGCTACGAGCCGCGATGCGAGATGACCGATAATAATGGTAATTTGGAGTCCGACACGTGTATAGATCGCCGGTGATCGCGATCATACCGCTTGTTCTTTTAAAACGTTTTAAAAGCGATCACGGTGACAGAATCGTCCACTTATCCGTTTAAATCCATAAGTTACTGTCAACCATTCCCAGTCGCAAAAGTTACATTACAGATTTGAAAGCAGTCTTCTTTATAATGCATTTAAACACTATCGCTACCTGCTGCTTTACATCATTCGTTAACAATTTCCGTCTCACTGTATTTTTACTTAACAACACAAATCAAATAGAACAACCAGTTGTATATATGCTGAAGTAACTGTAAAGTAAGGTTGATTTAAACACTGATATCGAGCATTTGCAAAATATAGACAAGACATATACATATCGCTATCAAACGGATGAGCAACAAACAGCAAGTAAACCCATACTGTCACCGTGGTCGCCTTCGCTATGTCCTAATAAGGGCGGGCGTGCAATCGCGATCTCGGGCGGACGCAACACGTGTCGGACGCGAAATTACCATTATTATCGATCATCTCGCACCGCGGCCCGTAACTCGGAATAGGCGCGGGGTTCAATCTTATCCGAGGAAATTTCCACGCGAACGCCCCAAAGTGTCTCGTTACAGTCATCTTGTGGTATTTGCTTTTAGATACTTACTTGTTTAACCCCTAGTTCTAGATTTATTATATTCCAACGTAACCCACAGGTTCTTCTCACGTTTTAGAAAATTTCGTTCGTAGCCGACTCTAACTTAAGCGTTTACTTTAACTTCAGATACAGATAATATACTTGGCATTCCTGTTCTGTCATCGGAACGACCTTATGCGCATCATAATAAGGCCATGGCCATCATATCGATGGCCATGGTCTTGGGCCACGTCTCGTGAGTGGAAATAAGCGCCAAATTCAAATGTTATCGGAATGCTCGACAGCAATAAGGACTTAGGCATGTTTAGATCGTCTTTCTTCTGTGCCTTCCGATAAAATTGCATGCTTTTTTTACTTTCCATCTATATTTTAATAGTTGAGAACACAGTCTTATCGGTGAGAATAATGAAAGAGGTTAAAATATTGTAAATTCTAATAGTTATCAGAATAGCGTCCATTTCAATTTTTAAATTTATATAAGTTCTGAGGAGAGTACGTCTAAATCAATTTTCCACAAGGAGGAACATTCCAGCGCTATCAATAAGTACAAAAAGGCGACGATCAGTTTGATACAATAAATATATACCAATTAAATCGTACATTTCGTTTTAACAATCCTTCCAAATGAGACGCAAAAGGAAAGCTTGTAACTTAAGCTGCGTAGAAGCTTGTTAACGAATGTAAAATTCCGCAGAGCCCACATATCTTGCTAGTAAAACAACATTCGTAGTTAAGTACTAAATTCCCGAACGTAAGTCACTTAAATAAATAACAGATCAAGCGACGGCATACGCAAGACGATCCGCTGTGAGATGCGACAAGCCAACGGATAGAGTAACAGACAAGACGAAGATACACAGCGCGGAAAATACTTCTTAGTGAATAACTACACTTATCTTCATACGAAGAGTTACAGCTATAATAAACGACATATTAATAGAGGCACGCGTATCGATTACGAACACATAAATTTCTTCGATTACCTTATTAAGTCAAGAAATTTAAAATTGAACATCACGAATCGGTTCTAAAACATGTACTTTCAAATCTAATTTGATATGATTTGAATTCCATGAATATCAAGAATTAATTAGATTCGACGATTCGACACAGACAATTTCTTAATTTAATCTCTTATGGAACTTGGTATTGATACAAAATATTATATAATAGTAATTACTTTTCATAAAACACATCCTCATTAATTTAGATGTCACAGTGCTGCATCATAGCTCGGGAACAGACGACACGGCGGCTTAACGCTAGTCTCCACTGCATGCGTGGATTTATGTACTGGGTTCCACGAGCGGCGTAATGGCAACACAATATCACAATGCAGGCACAGATTTATGCGCGGGCGCATCGCGGACCGCTCGCACGCGGAAATCCCATAGTTATTTACCGGTTGCCGACTAAGTGCGGCAGATTTATCGGCCGCCGAGCCAGTGACCATCTCATTCCTGCGCTGTGTTTTGATGGCAAACGAAATCGCGCAATCTTTGTATAGGTGCGTGGAACTAAATTGATACATCATTACAATATTACCCACTGCCGGAAATTCAGCGATTTCTAATATTTTAAATCAAAGCGTAGATTTCGAAAACCTCATCATGATCAAGTGTTTAAATTGTCCATAGTATTTTATAGCATCAAAACTACGTTTGCGTTACCCACAGTAGTATCTGATGTTGTCTGTATTTTTATTGATACAAAAACAAATTAAATGTAATTACAGTCTTCACTAATGAATAATTTCCATTCGATCCTTTATCTTTTTAATTTTTCGATCCTTATCTCTGCCAGTTTTAGAGAAAAAGGATCGACTTAAAGTAATGTCCAAAGTATTTAAAACCATCTTCTCAATTTGAATGAACCCAACGAAAATGTGAAATAAATTTTAGCTTTTTCGAAAACCGTAACTCATAACAACATAAGGGATTAATATAAAATGTAGAGATAACTGAAAATAATTAATATTAGTAGATTGATGTTCATGAAGGCCGATTAGATCGTGGCGTTATTACGGTCTTGTCTCGTGTCGTGTGAAATTACACTCGATCGTTTGTCAAGAGCGGATGGCCTTCCGTGGCTTTTATAATAGTAATTTATCTGTGAAGCCGTGATTTTTGTAAGACAGAAACAGATGACGAAGGTACGCATCATGAAACTTCAAAGTTGTAATGTTCACGTTTTTACAACTGTGATCATTGTAATGAAATAGGCAAGGACGATTTCGAAGTCAATTATGAATATAGATCATCCCAAATTCATAAAGAATGAGAACGAGAACTCTATCATCCTGTGCAAAAAACAAAATGAACATAACGCATGGTTTTAATATACTGGGTAAAAATAAATAATGAACAGCTAAATTTAAAGTACATGATAAATAGGATACGGTTAAACCTAGATAAGAAATACATAATTATATACATAACACGTGCAGCCCAAACGAATACATAGATGAATCTATCTAAATATAAGTTAACTAACAATAAATGTAAAATTCTAGCATAACAGACATCAGAGACAAGGAACGCTCAGTTACAGGATAAAAATTATGCGCACATCCTATTACATTGCATAGCGATGGTTAAGTATAGCCATAACAATCAATTTCGCAACAGATTGACGACCATAAAGGTGATGTCACACCGAATATTACATATGTTATGTGTGCGTCTAAAATTACACCAGCTCCTTTACCACGAGCCAGTGTTACCCACACCGCGGTGATTAATCTCATTAGACCACTCTTAATCAAACAAGAGGATATATAGAGTACTAGGATATGTCTCATATTCTGTACGTTTCAAACTTAGAATCATTTTAAATTCAGGATAAGACAATGAAGAATAGATAAAAAATTCAAATAATTATTTTCCTTGATGATAAATATAATGAAGAAAATAATAAATAAATTAAGGATGCAGGGATCTATACGGTGCATATAATCACATTTAAGAATCACGCGCTTGTTATAAAGGTAACCAACATATGGGCTCGTTGAAATCACTTATCATCCTTTGAAAACACCCACGTTAACAGTGCAACAATGAAAAAGTTAATGATGTTAACGATGATATTGATGACCAAGATGAAGAAGCCGATCGCAAGCTGCATTATCGTCTAATATATGAAATTGAAGACGTCATGCGAGAGACACATTCGGCGGCGATTATTAATCTCATTAGCACGGTCTTAATCGAATACAAGTGGTTGTGAACGGGACTAGACGAAGCGTGCGAGCGTGGCATTGGGCTCGTTACGACAATTGTTCATTTTCTTGCATTAACGTATTAAATTAAAATCGTAGCAATCACCTCTTTGAAAAAAGAACTGCTTTTTAGATTAAATATCACTTGCTGCAATGATAAAGAAAAGCTTCGTGTGGAAATATGTACAAGTTCTCTAACATGGACAGTAAAGAATTCTCCATAATTTTCCCTAACGTGTATGAAGTACGCCAAGCCGCATAAGGCCAACGTGGCAGAAAATGACCTTAAAACATCCCATTCTGCAGAGACCCGAATAAGTAATAAAGACGTAAATACATTTATAATTTATTTTAACAATTATAATACCGCAAGATACCGACCGCCAAGCATGTCATACGTTTTAAAGGTGTGTTATATCGGTTATTTATGGCCCTGTTCACCTACCTCGCCATACATGTCAGAGCTGACGTGGTAAATCAACCGTAGTGTTAATTTGCAGAAGCTTCCAGCGCATAACAAGCGCCATCTATCTTCCAATGTAACAACTGTGGTGTCTGTGGCGAAGCACGCCTCGACACTCGCACAATGGTTGGAAAGACAATGTCCTATAGTTAACTAAAGACGTATCTTAAATAATTTACATTTAATGTATCATCGAATTGATAGTAATTGTTTATGTAAGAAATATCCTATGACATTACGAATTTACTGGATTCTATCTTGTTCCGAAATAAGGCATTATTTGAAGATTGCAAATATTTCCACAGCAAATGACCATAACTATTGTTTTAATTAAAGAGTTACAATACAACTTTTTCATATTCTAACATTCGGTAAAGTGGTAATTATTATTACTACACCACACTTTCTTCACGTCCAATGCAATTATCTAATTAAGTTCGATTGCGAAAAAAAAATTATCACAGAACCTACAATGCGCATTCTATTAATAATCAACTCAACTTAACCCACGGACCACTGTGCGGGGCTTGACTTATGGCCACATTACCGCGACACGCTTGACGCATGTCCAATTATTGCACACAATCTGTACACGGGCGTAAAATATGAATGAGTCGTTGTGTGCCCATTAACGAGCGGATGTGAGCCTCGAATGGGAAAACATCGCAAGCGACATTGGAAGTGGACTGTCTATGAAATTCTATCGATTAATTTAAGGAAATTATTCTCCACAAAACAAATGTTTCTCAAAAGTGCTGTAGATCGAGCTCAGTGGCGTGCTATTGGAGAGGCAGTGCAGGGCAGAGGCTATGTTCAGCAGTGGACGGGAGTAGTCTGATAATGATGATGATGAAAACAGCTGTAAAGAAAATTGAAAATGGATGGTAGTGTAGACGAATTTAAACTAACTAATACACCGGAAATAGTCAAGCCTGCAAAACAGTTAAGGAAAATTGCGACCGGTTGTTAGAAATCAATTCAGAAGTTATTATCAGTATAAAATAGCAAATGAAAAAGATAAGTAGGATTTTAAGTTATATACAGTGGAATAAGCACACAGAGTGAAGGTACTAGTTATTTACTTCAATATACGAAGTACATAGGAATATAAGTTTACATGTTCTCATGAACGGTTACTCGCGCCATTTTTCATAGGCGATGTGTGAGAGTATAATAGGATGCTAGTCACTTTGAAGGGACGATATAATGTTGCTTGTGAATAAATCGTAGACGCGGCACGCCGCTAACAAATGGAGCGGCCGGGAAGAAATATTGCAAAAACTGTTTAAAATATCGCCCGCATTGTTACGTGTAACGTGAGATTGTTATAACGACGGCCATGTTTATAAACTGCCTGAGATAAAATTGTTCTAAGGCGAAAATTGTGATTTTCTCATAATAATGTGTTGAACCGTTTTGTATTGACTTTGTCGAAACGTACCGTCGTCTATTTTATATTGGACATGTGAAAATGGCGACACAATTTCTAACATTCGTTGAGGTAGAGAAATGGGGAATTTTAATTGGTTCCTATATATTTTGAGTTTTTTTCTATTAGTTGTGTTACGGTGTACTAAATACCTATCGCAGAGTAAATGTGTAATTTATTTCATCTAGATTTTATTGTTGTTTGACGACCTCGAGTTGGCCGTTTGACCATCTTCTAAAAACATAGGTATCGTATACTCAATTGATAAATTAAACGCACTTTTAGGGCCAATAAATATGTAGATGAGCCTTCGTATTTCATTTTTGAGAAACATTATCTCGGGAATGGCTCGTCAATGGCCGGTGTGGATAAATTGCCGCCATTTGTTCCAGCTGATTGGGCTCTGCAAGGGATGTATCTTACTTGATTGTTTCCGAACCCTTCCCAACTCAACGAATAAATGAAAACTGCGATGGATCACAACCAATCTCGGGATAGTAACGGAATCCCTGCAATATTTCGTTGTATCTGAACAAAGCTTCGGTTTAGCCCAAGATGAATGCTGGTGGAACGATTCGCAAATCCTCCATGTTCAATTTGTTAAAGGCCCACCTACGAGTGTGCCACCTACGCAGAGTTATCTCTTATAGCAAATAAATAGCTTTTAAATATAAGGTGTTTGGTGGTAACTACGGTGCAAAGTAGCCAATGGTAATGAGTTACAAGAGAAGCCAAGCCAAATTTCCATTAAAATAATTTGTCATAATTAAAATATGTATTTGAATTTTCCACTAACACTTTATTGGCTACAATTCTATCTAAGACGCTAAAACATCACTTTATTGCGGATGTGAACATACGCTATCAATCCAAAAATACGAAAAATGTCAATACAATTTAAACCGTTACAATCCACGCAAGTCGACACAACCGATATATAAAGCAATATCCCGAATAGATAAATGCAAGAGATCCCAAGCAGATAGCCAGTTGATTTACATAGTACAAGACGGTGGAGTGCGACGAATAAGAAAGCGTTTTATCAGCGTAATTACGATTAATGCTCATAGTTGGGCAAGCAGTGTCCGGTGTGCATGCGGGTTGACAAAATGTTGTTGTTGAGACCGGACAGGGCCCGGGGACCGGTAATCCGACGGGCGAGACGTTAATTAATGAACATTACTTAAACCGATTAGCGGCCGGACCGCCCGCGCGATCGCGGCCGCGCGCTTCAAGACGTGGGCGAGAGCTCCTCGTGGTACGAGGACTGATCTATTCGAGGAGTTGTACTATCAGAAAGTAAACAACCAGAATTGTAGAAATTGAAATGTACAAATTATATAGACACTCAATATATGATAATAATTGAATAAATATGACCGATTTATTAATTATTTAAAAATAAGTAACTTTAAGTATGCAGAGATTTTCTAGACCTTGTATTCCTCTTAAAAAGTAAATAGTGTCATAGTGTGTTAAAGGTAACTTTATCGGGGTATATATATTTCTTAGCATTATATATTTATATCAAATCACCAACGGAAATGAAATTGGCAAAACACGAAGTCGGTTAAAAAAAACGCGTTGCGTTGCGGTTAAGACTAACGCGTTGCAGTCAGAAAATAGTATTTTTAATACTTCTTTAAGTATCTCATATCCCAGCGCCCTAGTTACATACATCGCTTAAGGTAACTTTTCTAGAAAATATACGCGAGAACACCAATCAAACCGTAGAATACCTTCACGGATTTATCCAATATCAACAAAGATTAACGTTTTTTATGACTTAAAAAGATTAGTAAAGTAACTTAACTATAAGCATTCTTTGCTTTATCTGTAGTTATCTTTTATTAATTGATATATTTTTATTGATTAACTTATGACAATTTTTTGGTATTGTCACATATACATAAATTAGTGTTTTAATTAATGTAAGTAAGTGGTTTTTTTGTAATCGTGTTAATTAACAATAAATAAATAAATTATAGGAGTTATTCACGCTATCTCCTTGCTGCGGTAGATAATCAGAAATAACCAATGACCGACTGACTACTTTATAGATTATTACCTTATAAATATGCCAACCCGCTGCCGCACCTGTTTTAGACGGGATCTTATTATCATTACTAGTCTAGCAATACGGAGCTCTACAGACATGTCGCAAGAAGGGATGTCACGATCTAACATAAGCTTACTTGATAATCCTGATCTTATATCAAGAAAATTTAAACACGAAATAATTAAATAAAGATTTATATATAACACTTAATGATAGGTAAATATATAAGTATTATAATAGTGTGTGTCTATGTCTAGCAGTGGACGACAACGGGATGATGATGACGAAGATGATGCCTACCTAAATTTTATATTTAATATATCCAATAACGAGCATGTACCTTTTTTATGTTTTCCTATGGTAAATAGTTTTTAATGCCTTTGTGTGTCGTCCGAGGCACGAAAATGTCTGTCAAATGTAGGAATAAGGAGAACATAGTTCTGGTCCTTTAACGAATTGTCTATTTCGCAAATAAATTCTCTATTATATTAATCAATAAATAACTCTGACTTTGTTAATATCATCTACTTCAATTTTTACATTCCAAAACAAAAATTCCGAAGTTCAGGTTTAAAAGAAAACAAAACACATTTAACTAACTGTCTAGCTAGACGAGGATTGAACTCCTTCATAGTTCAAGCTACTTCCAAGCAGCCAAAGGCCGTCAAACATGGATTAACTCTGACCGCTCCATTTATTACATTTCCAACTTGAAGGTTCGCCACCCTGACCACTTCATAAGCAGATTAGCAAAACTTAACTGTACCAAAATTAATAATAACTCGACATCGGAACAAAACTCGAGAACTCCTTAGGCTTAAGAATTGATAATTAAAATTATTTATAAGGTTAATGGTTGCTCCGATGAACATTATTCAAAGGTTGAAATGACTGAGTAATTCGGATTACCATCTCAATTCAAGGGAAACCAAAATTTTCACCCATGTGTATACTCCCCATTATAATAACAATACTCCTATTGCATTTGATACGTGGTACACAAATTTTTCAATCGCAAAAACCGCAATGAAAAAATACTTTTAAAATGAATGACAAAAGTCAAGTGTTTTACTTTAAAAAGATAAAGCTGTGGGTCGGTAACTAAACTCAAGCATTAAATGGTTATTGACGATAAATTTAATTAAACGCACTAATTCAATAATACTTCAGTTTTTCCATCAATCGATATCTTCAATGTTTTTCCAAATGCAATACATTTCAAAATGTTGTATAGAATATTAGGATTAACCGAGTACTCCCAATAAAATCATAAAGATAAACAATTTAATGGGTAAATATGTATTAAGGAAACTGTCCAACTTCAGTTTTATACAAAATAATAATCATCACGAAACGGCATGACATGTGGCAGTTAATAAACATTAGAATATCAAATACAGTCGCAATGATTCACGATATCTTAAAATACAGCAGATAAGCCCCAGATACGAGAGCTGCGAGATACGAGAGGTGTGGTAGCGGGCGGAGCCGTAACGCGAGAACCGCGAATAAATAATATACGTTTACAATGGCAGCGGTAGTGTAATATATTGTTTTAGTGGTACGAACGATCTTTTGATCTTTCGACTTTTGGTGCCGGATTTGGATACAGCTAGTGCTAAGTTTAGCGGGGATAAACAGGAGAGGCACGTATAAAGCTTTGTACGGGTTTTAGGGTGAAAACTTTACTGTTTAGAGTTGGAAAGAGAAATTTATAAGAAGGTGACCAATTTTCGAAACCACAACATAAGTACCTACAACACGATTATGGCAACACAAAACCAATTGCTATGATATAGCCAACAAACTAAAAATAGGGAAATTGCAATGTCCACAAGCCCACATAAAAAACTAATAGTGTGTATAAAAGCAAAGTCCTTAAGTTCAAAAGTATTTCCAAATAGACTGTTTATAATAACGTCAGTCAAAGTCAATATTTATCTGAAAGAAAAGCGATAGCAAAACCCACAAAACTTGAACCATAACAAGCTATCAAATGAGCGAGACGATATTGTGCACGTTACAAACACCAGAAAAGCAAACAGACTTTCTAAAACAAAAGATAAATCACAACAACTTTCATCCGAACTCACTTGCCGAGTCGAAACAATACCGCTTTTATTCGAGGGGATCGCAAAATCAAACAATGTACCTGTCAATACACGAACACACGTGAGCCAGGATACATAGTATCTGCATCTCACAATGGCTTTCGAACAAATCGAATTTCAACTTTAGCACTTGCAACATAGGAATCAAGTAGCGGCCGTTGGTGTTTTTAATCAAGCACAGTAAAGAAGCTCACAGATGTCACGACTGTGCAACCTCTCAATTTCCGAGGCGAAACCGCATCAAACGATTATACTGGCGGCTACCGTTACATGCAACTAGATAGTCGGCCCCTACTGTTTGTTTTCTCAACATTTCCATTTTGCATTCTTCGAATCGAAATTGTTATTCATACTTTCGTTTCCGACAATAATCTGGCTAAATTGGACCGTCCTTAGACTCGTATCTTCTCCGTATCATTCTTGTCAGAGTAGTCGTGATGGTTATATGACATTTATTATGACAAATATGATTCACCCTTCGACCTTCCGCCACCCTTATGTGGTAGCAGAGAGGCTGACGCACCCTTGTGTAGAACCAGCCACAGAATTATATTGGTCGGTCCATAGCATGAGGGCTCTGCTTCGTGCCCTGGTACCCTCTAACGCGCCCTACTCGAAGACGCACTCGATCTTGTATAATGTGTAAAATTTTACACTTTTGTGCATCTACTGTCATTTTAAGTCAATGAATAATTTAATATACCGCAATTAGAATCTTGTTAAAGTTGTCTGGTAGCATTGAAAGCAACATTACCTGTTTGACGACTAATTCAAAATCTATGTCTTACAGGCGCATGTTACCGATCAGCTGCTGCCCATTTTACATCATATTCTTTTAGTGATCGATTGCTTACAAAACATTTTGGTGGAACAATGACATTTTTTTTCTTTTTAACAATTGTTACACAATAACGTAATACTATGAAATTGATTATTTCTATTATTAAAACAAGAATTCTTATTCATAATAGTAACAAACATAAATACCTAAAGACATTATTTGTTTTTTTCACACTGTAATCGATAAAACTATTGTATGCTGTTTCTCAAACGTCCGAGCTAAATTTAAAATCTTAAATGTCTTCTAAACAAACATTCTTTCTTGTTCTGTTCGCAAAAAGGTATTAGAAATAGGGGTAATAAAAGTATGGTCAGCAAAAACACTGTAAACAATTTACAAAGAACAAAGTGCTATCAACAATCGATTGAAGTGTACGTACTTCTGTCCTTGTAAAAGCAAATTATCCAAAGAACCATTCATCGGCACGGCGCCAATTTGTAAAGCTAACAGTCAGCAAGAGAAAGAAGACGGAATTATAAGGGGTGACATAGCCACATCAGTAACAAATTTAATAAAATGTAGGTAATGAAAAAATATAATGACCAAAGCACTAGAAAGAAATCACAAAGGATTAAAATCTTATATTCCTGTAGGTAGACAAATTAACATTCAACCATTACCGAAAGACATACCTCTTAATGTACTTATGAAAGCAAAAAAAGAAGAAAAGCTACCCGCGAGCTTAATTCCAACCAATCCTTAGTTTTTTACGTGTCTTTATGAATATGTATATAGAACTTACAAGAACTTATCAACAGTCACAATAGATTTATAAGCAAAGATCATTATCTAAACTACTAATAAACAACATTCAATAGATATCATCACACAAACCAAAATACACTATCATAAATATTGATAGCATACTATAAATATTCTTAGTAGGGTGGCAGTTAGTAGAACGCGCAAGAACCGAATACTTCCATAGAGACATGTTCGATTTAATATTCACTCTCGAAACAGAAAAAAAATAGGTTCCCCGATGAACACGGGCGCATTATGCAGGCGTGCATCACGACCTTGCTACTGGCTACTGACGATGTTGCGGGACTCAGCACCCCGCGAGATTTGAGTTGAGAGCACTGAACGTAAAAGCACCGACGAATTCTATGCTATTTAGGTCGTGGTTACAGTTCAGTACAGCGGCTCTGCAGTTGATAATTCATTTGCAACAGCAATACCGTTGGCTGACGACGATCCCAATGACAATCTCGTCTCTCCCTCTCCGTCTCTCTCTCTTTCTATCTCTATAAATCTCGACTTTATATCACATCTGTATCGATACTTAATACCCAATGAGATGGATCACAAAATTAAGGCTCATTTTAGTTCGTATAATAAATATTGACGAATATAATATATCGTGTATCTTGTCGGAACTACTGACGTTTAGTAGGCACTCAACCCTCTAATGAATGGCAGATTAAATTGACTCTTAAGTATTCTGTAAGGTTAAGTGGTACAAGTACTATTTACCACACTTAAACCACACTCCATTGAGTACTTGACGCATACTGGAAGCTTCCGCCGGACGAGTTACGCAATGAATGAACGTATGAAATGGCATATCAGAACACGTTGAAATAATGCAGATGTAACCTGGGATTCTTCAAAGCAAAAGTTTTTCCTACAGCGAATCTGTGCTTTCCATCAAACGGGATTGCGGCCTAACGTTTACACCTGATACGGATAAAAATGAAAATTCATTTCCAAGATAAAATAATACAAATTATATCCCAAAGAATCATTCGTCATCGTTGTCATTTATCGCTCATTGGGGGAGGCCTATGTCCAGCAGTGGACTGAGATAGGCTGATGATGATGATGAACCAATCACAAATAGCGTCCTCTTATTTCAGATAGGTACATATGTACTTGATATGATTTTGAGTTTTTTTTTATATACTGCTGTGCGTAAACTCGTGCTTACGTTTCGGTTTACGTGTTAATGTATATCTTAGATTGTTTTTTTTCCAAAATTATTGATGCGGCTGATGATGATGACGATGATGTTATTATTTAACAAATACATATATCATGCACCCATTTCACAAACTCATAGGCCCTGGTACATTCAATCTAATACTTTAACAGGAAATTATTTTACAGACAGCCTTCGCACCATATAAAACCCTAATAGATATAAAAGATATTAATCACCGGCCGGTCATTTATTCAGAACATTCACACGCGGTCATAATATATGCGGCGAAGTGGATACTATGCACAGATTATTATTGCCCTCGGACCCAGTTAATGTTTAGCGGAAAATTTACCGAGAACATCGCGAACGTACGTAAAATCCATTAATACCGGATCGCTCCGGGCCATGCGATAAAACGTCCAACAAAGACGATAATAGGATCACGGATCGAAACGGGAAGTTATTCACCGGTTAATCTTCATGCAAATATTATACGAACAGTGACACGGAGTTCATTAAAACTTGGAATCTGCATCGGCGCCATAACCCCGAGCCAAACACACTCAACTATCGTATCATCCTTTTGGCAGCGTAATTTACATTTACAAGGTATCTATGGGGCCACAATGAATCTTATCGACAAATTATTGCAGCAATTAATCGATATCGACACGAATTATCGATTAAACAACAGTGAAGTGGTGTGAAGAGCCGCTATAAAAGCATGCAGTTAAAATCGAAAAACAGGAAGGTGCATCCTCGATATAAAACGGGAATATTTGTTGGCGTCATAAAGTATTTTATATGTATAGAGGGTATTACGGGCGTGATAGTTAAGTGGTAATGTACTGAACACATCCATATGCATGTATAGCTTTTTATATCCGCTGAAATCCTTGTCCATTA
>DWMG01000670.1:0-18085 GCA_018244855.1 Elbella merops
CATTGGTTGAGATTACATTTATAAACGGTCTTCTAGTGTTCTCTTGCTCATCGCAACGATATGTCCTTGCATTAATTCTATCCAGCGAAGAGACTAGAAGTGAATGAAGTGATGAGATGCGATCTGGAAAATTATGACAGCGCAACGTAATAAATTTGCCATTTGAGTCGCGAGCGTTCAGTTCCGTGATTTAAAATATGCACGATCATGTCACTCGACAGCTTTTGACAAATGGTTCATGATTCTGAATTTATTATTTCCTACAATACTTACATACCCTTAAATCTTTATATGTCCTAATCTGGTCTAGACTGGACAAGTATGGGATTTGTATTATTGTTAAATTGTCCGATGTTACGCGTTCGCAAACTTACATGTTAAGGACGACGACATCCTCGAGCAACATCTTATACAGATTTGACATTTCACGCGACCCACACATCGTTCTATAGGTAAATGGCAAAATTAGTTACACATGAACAATGGGAACACTATATTATAAACATGCGCTTATTGACTATACCATGTTGCACACTTATGGATTTTTATGAATGTATAAAATAAAGCCTAAAAGTGATCCCGTTTATCGAAAATTAATGGACTTGCGAGAATTATGTTGAGTACTTTATTAAATTTCGGACATATCTGAACGATAACGTACGAAAACGTACACAACCTTAATCGGACGATATCTGATTAGCGTACCTATCGGTACCGAATAGAATTTTCCCTGTCTGCCTTTCCAAAATAAAAATTACCATGACAAATGATACTAACAAATCACTAAGTTCGTGCTCACGCGTGGAATTAGAGGAAGACAGTCCTATTGGGAAATAGGATTTGAATGACGGAGATAGAAAGAATCGAATTAAGAATAGTATCAGAATCGATCTTGATTTGTCGGGCGCTGACAAGCGATCAGTCAATGGGAACACAATGGTGGGTGCGGCGATGCCATGCGAGATATTCGATATGGGAAACGTAAATTGGCATTGAAATATATGTTGCTGTACCATAAATACGAACAGTGGATATTAAGCCGTGACCTCTTAAGTTATTCGATCAGTTCGAATTCGAAGTGCAAAAATCCAATTGTGATAGTTACAATCGAAATCCTCATATTTTCCACAACATGACAATATTGTTTTTAGATACGAACAATATGAAAAATATTTACCTTCGTGCTATTTGCCCTATATATGTTAGAAAGTCTCAAAATAGGTAACAAAAGGCAAAAATCATTGGCAAGAATTTTATTATATTGTAGGTACCTTAAGACGAGTTTTCTTTTCACATATTTAAAAAAATATATTAATTTAGTACAGACTTATGTACGTACGATATGTTCTTCCCTACTGATTTCTATATCTCGTCGATATCTGGATATTATTCATTTCGTGGCCTAAGTTGTATAACACGAGACCAAGATAATTTCACTGCGTTTATACAATACTTAATCGATTCAGATTACTTGCCAAATTTCAGTAGGAATTCGTGCGTAACGCGACTCGTTGAGGACTTTCACCGCATTTCTCTTTCCCTGGTACTTCGAAGGATTGATTCGTCAACTTACGTACCAACTTGAATCGGAGCAATCGGATTTAACATGTAAATACATACTTAAGAGCTATATGTTTTTTTCATTTCTCTTAACTTGCCTTTCAAAACTTTTTAATCTCTCCTTGAACACAATGACGAGCAATAATTATTATTAACAATAATTTTGTCTTATCTTTTTATGAGGATTGAAATTCATCTGTTTTCTACCTTGTTTTACTCAAATAGAAACGTTTATAAAAGAAAAAAAATATAGAAAATTCTTAGCGCTAAAAGTGCGCGGTCCTACGTCGCATCATCACTTTCCATCAAGCCATGTTCGAACATTTCTCCTAGTCATTAGCAACTCAACAGGTGGCTCGCTCCTTCTAGCCAAGCACTTTCACTGCGCGCCAGAATGGGACAGCCGCGTACAGAACGGTTAAGTTACCCAACGCTTATCGCAGATCAGTATTCAGCGGGTATGTTGCTACATGTATTAGATCAGAATTGTGGCGGTTGTACATCTATTTGTGTTCCGATAAACATATTATCTACTCGTATGTATTGCCAAACATCTGATTTTAAACTCCATGGTTGTCATATTTTGTGTCTTTCTAGTAATTTGATTGTTTAAAACTTTTCCGAATCGATAGTGACAAATTTAGGGAAATACATTGCTATATGAATATATAATAAATATATATACATCTATAAGATTATGTTATAAATCAAAACTTTTAAGCTACTTTCTTTCTTCTGGTAAATTAATTATGTATCTGCTATCCAAAAGTATTAGATTAATAATAATCGATGTATAACTCAAAATATCCACAGTTAAGATCTTTTTGTTACCTAAAACCATATTAAAAACGTAAAAAAAAGCACGTTAAATTCTAATTCAATTCTAATAGTATTTTTTTTATTTTCAGGTAAAACGTTAAGAATCTTCTCGAGTGTTTTACAACACGTGAGTTGAAGCAATAAATTTGCAGAATTTAATTAATCTCGCACTACCAAGAATACACGTCGGAGCTGTATGGAGAAAGGCGTGTCGTGATTTGAAAATGATTATAACGCCGGTGTAATTAAGGATTTTCTATTTATTAGTAGCTGGCTTAACTGTAATTTGAAACAAAGTAACTGTAGATCAGGACGCCTTCTGGCTAAATGGGATGATGATCTGCGAGACGCTGCCACCAGCAGCTCAGTGTGCAGTACTAATAATAATGATGTAAAAGGTATCATAGTTATTATGATTATGATTTTCATAAGAAATTTTCGAAAATTAAGAAATTTCGAATCTTCTGTTCTGATAAAATCACATGAGTTTTTAAGCTTTTAATTCACACGTTATAACGGTGAAGGAAAATATAGTGAAACTTTCCGCTGAACCTTTCTTGGCTCACGTGTCGGCATTAAATTTCCTCATTCTAAATAAAAATCCTATTTTAATGTTAGAACGCCAAACAAAACAATTTGTAATTTATTGATAAACACTTCTTGAATATCTTCAAATGCACATGATAAAGTTAAGTGATGACTCAATCACATGTAGTGGTTTCTTAATAGTCCGTTAATTTCAGACCTTAGTGAAGCTCATCTTCAGAGATCATTCCATTTTGTTACAACTCCTTATGAAAATGGTCTTCGAATAGGTGTAAAATTAGTCAGACTAACCCGAAATGACTATACCTACGTGTGATGTCGGATATGATTTAATTATACAGTCGTACAACCACTTAATTAGCTACCGGTGACTTAATACGAAACTAGGTAGAAGTCGAAAGTCGTAAAGCAAAATATAGTGTCTAATCATAACATCAAAAGCACCGTAAACCCATATTGTAGTTTTAACCTTTCATTGTAAGTTACATTGGTTACGGTTGTTGCATTTGTTTGTTTTAATGAGGATTTACTGTCGTGTCCTTCTGCGAATAGGCCCGAGGGCTGCTGCGGTAGTATTGAGAGGCTTTTGTATCAAATCGTAACGGATTACGTCTATCAAACTTGTAGATTATAATTGTTGCTTTGCTTTACATTAAATTTCGATTAAGTATTTACTGTAGTACTACAATGACCTTTATAAATCACAAACCGGATAAGTACCTACACTATGTGTGCTTTTACCATGTGTTATTTATTTAAGCTTATTATTTAAGTTTTGGTTTATTGGTATCCCTTTTACCTTACAGTGCGTTATAACTAAGATCAGTTTCATCATATTCATCAAATATTACCGTTCTTCTGTTGGAAACGGATCTCCTTTGAATATGGGAAAGTTTGCGATCGTACTCTGTTAGAATAGTCAATAGTGCATTGGGAGACTTCGCACATCTTAAAAAACATTATGAAGAACGCTAAATTGTGCAGGTTTCCTCAAAATATTTTCGTTTATCGTTGACGCACGTGTTGTTTAATCACTACTACTGATCTACTGATCACTACTGATGTCTATGACATATGACTATCCGATTTGACCACTGATCATAAACTAGTCAAAACATGTGCTGTGGTAACCTGACAGTTGATACACAAACATACCTACATCCATACTTAAAAATATATGCATCATCATCGTTATCCTCGCAGCCCAAAGACGTCATTGCTGGGCAAAGGCCGAACATAACCACAACTCGCGGTCCTCTGTTTTGATTCCTATAGGTATACATATCTACGTAAATTTTGACAAGAGAAATATTACATCTACCGCCTCACACTCACGAAGCTTAATCGCTTCGGTGTAATCAAATTGTAAGTGGGCTTTTTCCTTGAGTGTAATTTTCAAGGAATTTCCCCGAGGCGGCTTATGTTTCGTAAGGTTTAATCATTGTCATTTTTGGCATATTTATAAAGCTAAAATGAATTTTGATCGCGCGTACAAGTACAGATTTCGATGTAATCAAATTAACTACTCGTAAATTAAATTTTGAAGTTATGATATGAAACATGACTTGAAATGAATTTTGTTAATTTAAAACGTACAAAGATAGGTTCGGGTTGTCCTAATTATTTATTATTAGCTTCTGTTTTCAATAATTTTGATCTGATCATTTGTTTCATTTAAGTGTTTCTATAATACCTTTATCTTATAGCCTTTTCACACCAGCGTTTCTGTACCGATGGCGTTCGACATGCACATACCGGTCCGTATACCGTTTTACTGTTAACTTTTATCGAATGAAAACTGATGATTTTCAGTACCCCTGTGAAAATGTTCGCGATTATTCCAAAGCACTTCAATTGTTTACGTCGTAGTTATCATTACCCATAGTCCAGTAAGTTACCGCCATCGTAATTATACTTATATTACATTAACTCCGCCGCGACCGCGTTGCAATCGGCGGGAACTCATGATATAAGGCCTCATACAGGTCCGAAACTAGTCGGGCCATCCCGAAAATCGTACGTAAGATAAGCCGAACATATATAATCATACTAATTATATTTGTTGTGACACGATGCACGAGGCCACCGGGTTCGTGCACACCCGCGCCACACACTCACTGGGCGCGCATTAGATACGCCAATTAATCGAAATTATTCGCTCGATTAGCGATTATCTATAAATCGATATCGACAGGGAACCGAGAATCGCGCGCGAGTTTCGGCAAGTGGGCAGTGGGCAGGGGATTTGTTACGAAACCCCATTATTAATGTTAAAATCGATAAATACGTGGAACTGAAACGCCCTGTATGGCTTTACCTTGTTTTCAACTAAGTGTTTGATGTTGTTATCAATAATTGAACGATTCCTCGTTTTATTGTTGGGTCTCTTTTCAAGATGGTTTAGTCGGATCAAGTACTCAAAAATAAATATTATTTAAAATCATTAAATTGTAAAATAAAAGTGCATATCGGTGTGTTATTAGAACTTATTGTTAATAAACTAACGTGTGAGAGATGACAACATGACATCGTTTACTCTGCACACTCGTAGTTTCTTAACAGAATTACCCTTTTATTTAACAAAAGAGCAAATAGATCCTTCACATAGTACATATTTCGACTAATTTAGTTTACCAATATCTACTTAAATCTATTTTAACGTATTCTTGTCATCTATGGTTCACCATCAACAACCAATAATAACTAACTCTCCTAGGTGTCTGCGATAAGATCGTAAACATTAAAAGATGAGTAAAACTCAATCGATGTTGTTTAAGATTTAATCGTTTCCCTTCTATTCGCAATCGTTTCGTTAATCGGAGAACGTTATCGTTTTATTTTAATCGTATCGATGTCGTAACGTATATTTTGTTCCGTGTCGAATTTAATCATAATATATGAAATAAGTTTTTGGAAACTGCCAAGAGTTCCTTGCTCTTTATGGTTAATATAGTCGTTTTGTTGTTTTTGTTGAAGCGGTCGTGGCTCTGACGTCTGACTCTGTGGGATTCTTAAGTTAAGCAAACTGAATATGATTACTGGCTATAGATTAGTGACTGTTTATAAAAGATGTACGGACAGGACGAAACTGGATCAGGATTACAAGTACTAAATATATGCGTACTGCCAAATTCATATCTCATGTCCAAAATGCTTAGACGTTATAATCCGCCTTGTGCGTACTTTGACATATTAAACAGTCATAAGCGAAAACAAGATATAACAGAAAAAATTGTTTGTGTACCATGCTTTATTATTATTATATAGATACAACCGTTATCATTTACAAATGTATTATAGATTAATAAGAAATGAATTTGTCAGAGAATTCAGTAGAAAAAGCGATATTGATGATTCATAAAACAGTAAACAATTCCAATAATTGTTTCTTTCTAACTAAATACTTGAAATCAATATGCTATGATAAAACTATGGCTACGTACTGATCGCAGGTAACATTTTTGTGATAACTCCCACATAACTCAACCAATAGTATTATAAGTGTGCCTACACTATACAATGGTAATGTAAACTAAATATTATCAGTAGTTTAATGGCCTTGTACTTAATGAAATTTGAGGCCCACATTCCTTTCTAGTTTTTTGTTAACGCTTCATATTCATAGCTCAACGGATTCCTATTATCGTGATGCCATTGAAAATCATGTAAAGGCACACGAACAGCTAGGCAAGGAACTGATACCCAAGTACATCATCAACAAAATGTCGGCGATACGATGAATCATAAAATTCTTAGAATGCGATGGAAACTGTGATGTTTAAGTGTTACGATCTCTTGAAAGAGATTATTGTAAAATGAAGAGCTTAAGTATTTATGATTTGGTTATGCGCCAGCTAATCCAGGTACATCTTTTCCAAAACTACAGCAGCAGCAGTGTGTGCAGCGATAGCTCAATAAGAAAAGTCTGGGTGAGTTTCGATTCCGAAAGTATTCGGGTTATCCCGAAAAAGCACACATGCATTAAAATACGGATGAAAAAGTAAAAAAGGAGTACGTACAAAATATATATATGTATGTATAAAAATAAATTTGCGACGTTACCATACATGTGTAAGATGTATTCAAAATGACAACTCTTCTCTTGCCTCTCTTCTTTTTACCTTGTATTAGTTTTTACTTCGTCGCTCGTCGATCGCTCACGGTCAAGCAAGTTACATGGATACCCCGATTGTGGAAACACAGCTGCGATCTGATGGCTCGCGTCGATTAAATCAAGATTCTTGCGATCTTAATAATAGGCCCTTTGCATCGACCGCCCGATTAAAATACAAGCATTCGAGTACCTACACATGTAGGTGTGTATGGGCATACATCAACATGACGTACTTCTGAACTTATTGTGTTTAGATTTAAGTGCTTTGGTTTACATATTTCGTTTGATTGTGAAATCTTAAACAACTTTCAGCCAGAATTAGCTACGTAAACACCAGCACCGCACCCTAATGACGGCTATGACATTTATTTTTTGCAAAAAAAATTAAGTCGTACCTACTTCGGAACGAATGTACGCAGTATTCACTAGCAACTACGCTTCGTACAAATGTAATAAACAGCAATTGAAAATGCAATAAATGTTTTCTCATAAGGCAATGTAGCCTTTATTCTATACACAATACGCGTTACTTTCGTATAAAGGGGGTGGTTAATGTGATTTTATTTTGCAGCCGCCGTAGAACTTAATAATGTTTAACGTGTCTAATATATATTAGTTATTTGGAGCGAAATGCGAGCCATTCATAACTTTTTTGCTCTAAGCGATGCAATATCGATACTAGAACGCATCGATAATAATGAATTGCGAGAAATCGATTGTAACCTCAAATATTGTCCCACGGCGCACCAATTGAGTGTAGAACGGCAAAGCTATAAGAAAATTGATTTTACTGCTTTGAAATAAGAACGCTGCTGTTGGTATAGTGTTCTTGGTACAAGCATGATCAGTATGGGTTTTGTAATTAACTCTTCACCTTGGTCCAGAAAACAAGTGCGAGCTCGATGAGTGACTAGGTGCTCTGCAGCCAAATATAGGGGGCGTTGGTAGCTCGGCTCAATTAGTTATCGTGTTGGCGATTTAGCGATACTCGGTTTTAGTGTGGGTGATCAAATGACTGTTGTCATTTTATATTCATTAAATTTGATTATGCTGTTAAGTATTATAAGCTGACAGAAGTTATTATGATGAAAATGATTAAATGTTTTGTATTTAGGGTGTTCTGAATTGACTGCAAAGTTTCTATTTGTGCTAACAGTGATAATAGAAATACAAAGAACTTCCGGCAAGTCTCGTCTACACCGTGATAATTTACTGGATGGAACTCTATATATGATAAAACTTCGTCGAGAACATCTTGATGTCTATTTATGACTCGTTGTCTGCCAATTAGAAATCAATGAAATTGGATAATAAAAAAATAAAATCATTTGTACATTTACGACAATGAAATTTTTCTTCGCGTTAATGAGGGTTTATAATATTCTCAGTTATCGATAATAGTAATAATAGGGCTACTTATGTAGGTAGTAGGTAATGTAGGTAGGCCATGGGACAGAAGTTTTTTTTTATAATAACAACTGAAGTTATTCATTGACAATTACCATTTTACTTTAAGTTAATTATATAACGCTGAAACGTTTACACCGTCGCAGTTATTTTTTATTACTTGTAAATCTTCGTCTACCCCCACTTCCCTCAAATAACAAAATATTCGTGTATATAGATGATGAAAATGGTATATAAATAGAACTAATTTAATTTAATGAAACCCAACACTAAAATACGCGCAGTTTTATACTCAAACTAATGATTAAAAAACAATAATGAATGATTTCATAAGCACAGAAATTTCATGTATTTTAAATCCTAATCCATAACACTCTTTACTTTCCTCTTTGCGACTGATAATGGTTATTGCCTCAGTTATAACCACTTGACCTAGTTTGCTAGTGAACATCTTAATTTATGACGAGTTTCTTATTAATCCTTCGCAAATAATTGTAATTAACTGTATGGCGGTCTTACTAACTCAGCGGGGCACTGCTTTGTTTATGTTTTAAGTGTCAGTAAGTACATTAGTGTTAAACTTTTTGGGAAGAGGTACGAGGTAATGTTTATTATTTGTTGTTTTAATTGAATGGACTTCTGTTTTCAGGAGCTAGAAATAGTTCTTTAGACAAAGACTTACGTGACAAGTCACATCACCTTGCCATAGTCAGATTTCCCAAATTTACCATCAATACACTGGCTCACAATTATCAGAAACCTCGAACAGCGTAACATACATACAGGTTCATATCTTTCTCACGGCACGAATCTACAACACTAATATATGTACTTAATCACATTTACCCATCTACAGCATCTCCATTTGTGCGACAATGGAACATTTCGTCACTTTATCGTATCGAGGTATCGATTAATGCGATAATTACTATCGACATCCTCAGATCGACCTTTACTGTCACTAAGATAATTCGACACGTTTGATCTTGTCGTTCGATTGGGCAATCTTTGCACTTGATAGTAATTGTGTAACTTTAAATAGTAAGACATTTTACTAGTAATCCCATCTGCTATACGGTTTTTCTTTGCTTCTTTCAATATTTTCCTCGAGTCGTCCTTAGGGTAATCTTGATATAATTTAGGTTTTTGTCTGCGTTTTTAACAACATCCCTACATTCATATTTGCCTCAAAACAATACATTGAGAGGGTTAGGTTTCAATCTTTCCCTACGTTTTATGTTCTACTATCCCGACACTCATAACTCAGTTCTATACCTCAGAAAACTACATTGAGAGTTTTAGACTTAGACCAACATTAGAAAGCCTGAATGTCCTTTAGCATTCTTACTATATAACTTCCACAAGAAAACCTGTGTGCAACAGTGAAAAGATAAAGGAGCCTGTGATGACAATGATGCTGATGTAGGCACGTGTAACTTATATATTTTTTATATCGCAATAAAATTAAAATGCAATTTCCTTTTCAATCAGAATACAATTAAGAAAATTCATTGTGATTACTATTATCCGTTACATAAAAGTAAGCTTACAGCATAACAGAAAAAAAAGGTAAGAAACACTAATCAACAAAACCTAAATAAAAAATGGCAAACATCCTTTTTATATTGAAACAAATTAATTATGTAGGTATCATTAAAAAACGATTCAAGGTACATTCATTTCTTTACAATGTAAGTACGCCGATTGCAGTTTTTATATATTCAATATATTATTATATCAATGCTATTAACTCGTGCATGACTGATAATTATGTATTGAACAAACTCAATACGCGAGCGGTAGGCAGTGTTCTATACAATAACAATTTCTGTATCAATGAAATATGTTATTAAAACTTTTTATATCTGACCTCGGTTTGGTTAGTGAGCGCGAGTGTACACTGATGCTGTGTGCCAGGAATAACTGTTCTCGGTTCTAGAAATCCCAGGCATATGCAAATGTCTCCTACTACGTTTTACGATTGTAGCATTTTAAAATCTATGTCTAACATCGGGTTTAATCGACGGCGCATTTTGAATAAGAGGTTGCCTTTACAACCATCGATATCCGGATAGAAGGTCCAAAAAATCATGCTAGATTCGTTATTACATATTGCTGGTTGAAAATTTTATTTGGCCACGAACCTGAATATTGTATTACGAGTATGTTTAAGCTATAAATTTGGTCCTATAATAGTACCAACTCTTACATTTGCTTTTGTCGCTGTTCGTTGTACTATGTATGATATATTCTCAGATATTGATGCCTGTTATTGAAACAATCTAAAATTTATTCAGATGAAATTTAAATTATGAAATATTAATACTAATTAATAAATCCTGCCACATAGAAATATTAATACCAATTAATAAATCATGCCACATACAAATATTAATACCAATTAATGAATCATGCCACATACAAATATTAATTAATACCAATTAATAAATCCTGCCACATACAAATATTAATACCAATTAATAAATCCTGCCACATACAAATATTAATACTAATTAATAAATCCTGCCACATACAAATATTAATACCAATTAATAAATCCTGCCACAATACATGCAGAATACGATTAATCACGAATATTTCTTCCTACTAGTAGAGAGTAAGGCACCTCTCGAAACCGTGGAATAAAGGTAAACACGCTAATTATCCCTTAAACAACTCACACAATACAGGAAAACAGCATTTTGAAATTACCGAGCAACTAAATCGAAAGGCGCCAAGATAATAATCTTCGACACTTACAGAGACGGTTGACAGCCGCAGTCAGACGAAATTAGCTATAATAACGACACAGACACTCTGACACACAGAAATTAGGGATAATGGCAACACCGACACCGCTATGCAAGAAACACATCGCGGGTGAAATCAATAACTTTCATCGATCAAGAGAAAATCAGGCGTGGAAAACAATTTCCTACAGAAACACGGCTATTTCGCAAAACACTTTCTACGGGCTACGAAATTACCGGCGTGTCCCACCGCGTGCTGTGCGACGAAATGTGTTGCATGATTATCGTTTGCAGAACAAAGAAACATTAGAAAATGTAATGTTACATAACACCACGCTTGTATTACCCTGAAGAGGTCGACAGAGCAGTGGAGTACGAGTACTTCAACGTTTCACCGATGCAGAACATGATGGACAGATAACATAAACTTATATAAAATTTCAACAGCCTTGAATCGTTACTTAGCGGTCACGTAACTAAGATGTGCTGATATTACTTGATAAAAACTATTAAACACGACGTATGGTGATGTATGTATGCCCTTATCTGGTAGACACCCCCGTCTCTCAAATTTCACCAACCTAAGGAGCACTCTAGCATAGCTAAGGAGCATGTGCTCTCAGACCATGGCAAATATAAGCGAGTTTATTTTTCGCTTATCAAGTACTATCTAAATCTACGAGTTTAACCAAATTTGATATAACATATTGAGTGAATAAATATGTTTAATATATTTTTTAAATCATGGTATTTCTAATTTTATGTGAGTTTGAGTGAAGCCGCAGGTATAATATATATTTATTGTTTTTCTTCTTCTTGTAGTGCCTCTCCAACTAGTGAAGGTTGGCTATCAGCTTCTTACTATCGTGTTTGTTTTTAGCTCTGCGGAATAGCTCAGCGGCGCTGGCTATTCCGGTCCACTCTCGGATGTTCCGTAACCATGACTTCTTTCTCCTATCAACCTTCCTTCTACCAGCGACCTTTCAAATCATGATAAGTTGAAGTAGGTTGTATCTTATTTTATTAATCCAACCTGTAGCATCCGCGTTGCCGACTGGGACACTACATAGGGACTGACTCCAAGAGCCAGGACGAGGGGTTGTGAAAGAATGTTCAGGAAGTCGATAGGCCACAACAGCTAGGTAAAAATGCACTGCACGTACCCGAGTCTGCGTGGGTCCTCGCTGAGTTTTCCACCTCCGGAAGGGTTTATGACGTCGATGTAATATGATGGGAATCTCGGTTTTGGTTTGATATAACGCGCGCGTCCGTTGGAGCTTTAAAACGATAGTAACACACGCGTCCGATCGGGTCCTTATTTTTCTACTTGATCTTTCAATGGCGGTTCGGAAAGAAGTGCTTTCCCGCGTGATGTCGTAACAAGTCCGTGCGTGCTTGACAGTGACACTAACGGTCAACCATCACTGTTATGATTGGACGAGATGCCGAACACTTGACAGATAACATTACGATAACGAAACATCCCGCCCACCAAAATGCCTATGGTATCTTCTGGTTAAAGTTTCGTAAAAAACCTAATCAAAGCGTTAAATGAAAAGAAAAAAAAATAGATACGATTTACTTATGATTCCATACATTGTAAGACTACTACTAAAATATACAAGCTAAGCTACGATTACAATAATTTTGATACGATTTAAACTAATCGTCAATGGGTAAAGGACAAAGTTTAACCAACGGTCGTTGAATGAGACGAGCATCGGCTGTTTTAACTACAGCGCTTCTAGATATTCCATCCGCACCGTATTGTAACTCTACGACTCGTGCTAGAGCCCTTTGCAAAGGGCTTCGGTTATCGTTCTTAATGAACACCATCGAGCCTACAGATAAGGGTCTAGAATGTTTGGTCCACTTGGCACGTTGCGTAAGAGAGCTGAGATATTCGTTTTTCCAACGGAACCAAAAACTCTGGACAAAAGCTTGCTACAACTGCCACCGATGAAGCCGGATTACGTTTAGATTAGATAGATTCTCATCAGGAACAGCTGTCAGAGGCTCTAGGGTGAGAAAATGACCTGGTGTTAAACACGAAATATCATTCGGATCAGAGCTGACAGGACTAAGCGGTCGCGAGTTTAACACAGCTTTGATCTGAACGAAGGGAGTTGCAAGCTCTTCGTACGTGAGTACCTGATCGCCTACTACTCGATATAGATGTGATTTTACCGCCATTATTTGTATTTCCCATACACCTCCGAAGTGCGGCGCACAGGGAGGGTTAAACTTAAAGTCTATTTTCTCTGCGTCGGAAGCTTGATACATCAAATGCTCTAATTGGTTGCGAGCACCAACGAAGTTAGTACCGCGGTCCGCGTGAATGGCATTACAACGTCCGCGACGAGCCACGAAGCGCCGTAATGCAGCGAGAAAACCTTCAGTTGATAAGGTTGAAACGAACAAGCATAAATATGCCTTGTCCATCTTGGCACCACGATGGGAGCCCAGCTTAATGCGAAACGGCCTGCCAAAATCAACGGCTACTACAGAAAACGGTTTGACTTGGTTGAGACGATATGATGGGAGATCGCTCAAAAATGGTTGCAACGGTTGCGGATGGCTTCGAAAACATTTGACGCATTTTGAAAGGCGGCGAAGGAATTGTTCGTTTAGCGGTGATGATCCAAAATCGTTGAACTAATAGAAAATGTGTGGTGTTTATACCCGGATGTAAATAGCTACGATGTATGTGATCAATGATTAAAAACGTAAGAGTGTGATCGGACGGCAAGAAAGCTGGATGCTTGTGTTCGAATCCTAAGCCTGAACGAGATATTCTGCCGCCCACCCTGAGTAAACCTTGTGCATCAATAAACGGATTAAGCTTACGAAACGGTTTTGTTAGCGGTTTGTTATTTCGCAAGTTAGATATTTCATGTGAAAAGGCTTGGTATTGTACATGTTTAATAATATGTAACAGCGCCTTATGGCGTTCAACGTTGTTTAAAAACTTATTACGATTTTTTTTTATATGAACACTTCGCATTATCGATGGAACGGTTAACGTAGGTTACTATATTAACAATTTTGTCTAAAGATGAAAAACGGTCTAATAAATCACCATAAAGATTCGATTCGATATGTACGTTTTTATTTATGTTTGCTGAAACTAGAGTTACCGCCTTGCGCTCTTCTGATTCTACGATAGCCTCATCGTCTGCAGCATGAGATATGCTGTTTGAATGCAATGGCCAAGAGGTATGATCTTCAGATAACCAGGATGGTCCGCCCACCATAAGGAATTATGAATAATTTCTCCAGGAAATAGTCCACGAGAACAGATATCCGCTGGGTTGTCTTTTGAGATGACATGATGCCAACAGCCGCTAGTTGTCACTTCTGAATTTCGCTGACTCGATTTGCTACGAATGTGACCCAACGTAATGAGTGGGAGAGTAACCAAGAGAAGACAACTGTTGAATCCGACCATAAATAAACAGCATCGATGGGAATACGATCAAGGTACTTTTCGCGTACGAACTTTTATAGTTCGGATAGAAGAACCGCGGCACAAAGCTCCAATCTAGGCAGCGATATGCGTCTAAGCGGAGCTATACGAGCCTTCGAACAGACGAGAAAGACCTTAATGTTGTCGTGTTCGTCTACAACGCGTAAGTAGATGACCGCACCATACGCGGTTTCTGAGCTGTCACAAAAACCATGCAGCTCATATGATTGAGATTTGATACGATTGATTTTACGAGGTATTCGAACTTTTGCTAATTCCTGTAACTGATTTTTGTATGTATTCCAAATACTAATAACTTCATCAGGTGGGGATTGATCCCATCCAATACCAAGAATCCAAAGCTTTTGGATGTACGATTTGATTTGTATTGTGATTGGTGATAAAAACCCTAACGGGTTGAAAATTCGAGCGAGTTCGCTTAGAATCGTTCGTTTAGAGGTGGGACGCCATTTTAACCCAAGAACGTTCGAAATCGATGGATCAGATTGATCGAGAGATACAGAACCGGTCAAACAGTCTGAACTAGGAAGATCCGATAAGAGGCTTGAATTGTTGCTAATCCATTTTCTAAGCTCGAATCCGCCTGATCTGAATAGGACAATGAGCTGATTTTTCGCGAGTTGAGCGTTATCTAATGTGTCACAGCCTGTTACTACGTCGTCAATGTAGACATCCGACAATATTATTTTCTTTGCCATAGGATACGAATCTCCTTCGTCTTCTGCAAGCTGTCGTAGAGTACGGCATGCGAGAAATAGAGATGAAGACACACCATATGTAACTGTATTCAGAGGGTATTCCTTAAGAGGTTTGAGAAATTGTCGATTTGTCGAGAGAATTTGTCGATACATTTGTCGAGCGTCACACATAAAAACAATTTCATGCTCCCTAAAACAAAGAAGAATGTACAAAATATTCGGTTGTAATTTTGGACCGATAAGTTGATAGTCGTTTAATGAACAAGAATGAAGATCTTTTGCTGAAGCATCGAACACGACACGTATACGGGTCGTCGTTGAATCAGGGCGTAATACGCAATGGTGTGGTATGTAGTACCTCCCCGTGCCCATATCTTCAGCCGAAACTACTGACATGTGACCGCCGTCGATATAGTCTGACATGAAGTCCGCGTATTGAGCGAGTAAATTAGGATCACGTGACAGTCTTCGCTCTATAGAATAAAACCCCCGCAATGCTACATCACGTGAGCCTTCGAATAAAGGTTGTAAATCTGTTTTAAACGGCAAACGCACAACATATCGTCCAGATGAATCACGAAAATGATCAGATACGAATTTTTGCTCGCATAAGTTTTCATCTGGAGTGAAAAGCGAAGGTTTTGGAACCGTGTCCAATTCCCAAAAGCGCTAAACTAAGGAATTTAATATGTTATTAGTGTCTAATGATGTGTGTACTAACGTGTTAGACACTAATCTCGTTTTGCCTAACAGGAGCCAACCGAATACAGAATTAAAAGTAGTGGGTTGATTTGAGCTTCCTTTAATATGTTGGTTAAGAAGCGATTCAGCAAAAACATCAGAAAAAAGCAAAACAGCAGATCGACCGGTCCTGGTATATCAAACCCGGGGTCCGCTAACGATAGTGAATTAATATGCGACCAGCCAGAGGTACTTAGTTTCGCAATGGGTTGCTCACCACATATTTTTAGTATCACGTGCATATTCAAAGTAAAAAGATTTTTATTGTGAATACCTACTGAACAGGTGACGTCCCCGAGAATAGAAGTAGTGACTTCCCCAAGTCCGCTTACGTAGGCGTTAGTCTGATTCGTTATTAGGTTAAGACGTTTAACAGCTGATTCCATTATAAAATTACTTTGGTTGCCTGTATCAAACAATGCTCGAAACGAAAGCATATTACCTGAGGCGTCTCTCACTTGAACGATAGCAGTCGCAAGTAAGACGGTGGTATAGATAGGTGATCTCGAGACCAGCGACGGTGAGAATTGATTCGATGCTATTGCTGGATCGCGATGGAGTAACGTGTGATGTTTCCGCTTGCATGTGCGACACGAAAAATTTGATCTACAATGTTTTAATTAATGAGATGGCTTCAAACAATTAAAACACCAATCCTTCTCACTCGCAATTTTCATACGTTCATCGGATGATTTTTTTATAAATTCAGTGCACGATGATATTGAATGGAATTCGCCACAAAAAGAGCATTTACTAGTATACGGAATCATAGGTTTATGATTTGCTTGTGTTGATTGATTACTAGCAGCAACGAGTACATTGGATTTATTAAATTTTAGGCTAAGTTTGGATGGCGTAGGTGAAACGTTGTGCGAATATTTGTTCGATTTGTTTGACTCTGAGAAATGTGTATCGCGTATTAAAGCCTCACATTTCGTTTGTAAAAACTCCCTTAATTGGTTATATGACGGCAGTTCCAGGTCCGTATATTTTTCTTCAAAACTACGACGTCAATTTTTATCGAGTTTGGATAAAATATGATAGACTAGAATAAAATCCCATTGGCCTACTGGCAAATTAATTGTTTTCAAAACGCACAAATTTTCTTCGAACGTGTCCAGTGATTTACGAAATTTAGGAGCGCTATTGAGATTGAAAGGGATATTCGAAATATCGCGCCAACAAGTAAAATCCAAGTCTCTCTTGCTTCTCTAACGAGCGGTGAGCGTCTCGTACGCCGCGCGGTAGTGTTCCTGAGTCAACGGAAACGTCTTGATGAGCGATAACGCATCACCTTGGAGAGAGGATATGAGATAGCGAAATTTATCCCTGTCGCTTAATGAACTTGAATTATGAATTAATGCATTAAATGTATCAATATATTCAGGCCATTGTTTGATGTTGTCCGCAAAAGTTGGAAGTGTTATTTTTGGCAGACGAATATTCGATGACGAACTGCCTTGGGAATGGTTTGATTCCCTTTGTCAAGTTACGGTGAATAGATAAAACCTTACAGTACTTGTCATCGAATTGTTCCTGAATTTCAGTATCCTCATTTTCAGGATCATCCAAAATCTCCGCGATTGTAAAATGCGCATCTTCAAAACTAGCAGCAATTTTGTTTAATTTCTTGGTAGTACGCCAAAAATAAATCTCGTTGAGATAGATCCGAGGTGGCTAAAACACCTACTTCGAGCGCCTTTGTTAATCTCTTTAACGCAATGGTACGTTTTCTACTCAGTGAAGGCAAGTCCTGGACTGAATGACTGATCTCTACAGATTTTGAATTGGATTTTCTAAACATACTTGAGTTACGAGAAGATTGTTTCCTTAGAAGGGACATTATTGATATAAGTGGGTGAAAAGAATAATAATAAAAGTAAAATTATTTCAATTAAAATCAGTTTCGATATTAAAGAATGATCGTAAACAAAGATAACGTATTATTCAATTTAATTTCGAT
>DWMG01000671.1:0-18047 GCA_018244855.1 Elbella merops
AATGATATTTAAATTTAAAACGCACTTTTGTAAAGAGGTGCGCGCCATGGGTTTGAACCTGGCACCCCCGAAGTGAGGGGCTGAATTCTTAACCACTAGCCTATTACTGCTTCGGATATGATGATATACGAGTATATAAAATAGGTATAATAATAAGAATACATTTTTCTTAGCCACTTCTGCCTATTCATTATTCTGTAGCCAAAAAAGTTTGAACGATTGAAAGTTCGCCGACGTTTTTTCGTTAACAATATTTTTCAATTTCCAACATCAATAGCCCCCACTGCTTGCAGGGGCACAATAGTACCGGCCATGTTCAGTTAAAATTGTTTGAACCAATTTTTTGTTTAAACAATCGTCGAAAACAAATAAAAGTTTTGGATCAGAGAGCGTTTTATTCTAACATAATATCGATTTGGTCCAGTGCCGCTGTTTCCTTTACATGGTATTTCATGAAAACTAGGCTTAGCATATAGGCAGATCTAATACTGGATGTTGGCCGTTGCTAATAAATATTTCCACTGCGGACGGAATGTACAAAACATAGCAGGCTTTTAAGCAATTTAATTTGAATTTGAAGAACTCACGTTGCGGATCACGGAAGAGAAATATTTTCCATAATTTGTATATTGCAATGTGTACAGGTAGCTTAAAATGAAAGGCTCGTTTTATCGGCAGTATATGACGTAGAAGAGACAATCAAAATAGGTACAATAAAAAATTATGTAAATTATAGGTACATGGACATTTGGTACATTGGTACATACTTATTTATAAAGTTAATAGGTATACATTTCAATTGTTCAACTTTATGACAAAATATGTTTCAATTTTACTGTTCATTTTTAACTGGGTCATTGTCAAACACCTAATTAGATCGAGGCGGTTGATGATGACATCATACGACAAGTCCGCAATGGCATAACTCACCGAATAAAATACTAGCTGGCCAGTAAGTGTGACTTCAGAAACTAAATATAAAATAACAGCATTAATATTATTGTTATTATTATTATATCGGGTAGACGCAGACTAAAGAGGGTGATATATTTCTTGCCTTACAGACCTGAAATGTATTTCTACTAGATTTATATTCCCTAGTACTAATATTATACATTTGACTCGTTGTAGAAATTGCTTTGTATTATGCGATTTATAATTTAATTTTTTTAAATCACACTTTCATATGACACTAAAAGTATTTACCGAAAGCAGCAAGTGTTTGTACACTAAGTTATGCTTAATAACTAGTCGTTTCTCTCGTTGAAAGTTAAAATTTGTTATCATTTGACAGCGACAGAGCCAACGAGGCTATAAAGGTCTGATAAATAGCAGTGGGCGGGCGAACAAGTCCAATTCAATTTGCAGAACGAACGCCTATGACTAGTGAGGCCGACGAGCTGCTAGGCGAATTCCTTTTAAATCCGTTTTACTTTTTCACGTTGACGGTTTCATCAATGGCCATAGACACGTTTTCATTTTTTTTAAAAGCTGACGAGTCTCCGTACTAAATGGTGCAAAGTATCATTAATTACAGCCTAGGAATGTGCCTTAATCAAAAATGAATGACGTTTTCTTTTACATCATTGATAAATGTTGTACAATTTTATGAATACATTAGAAGAACATATTTAATAATAAAATCGAATCTTTGCTATCCAATAGGTAACTTATGTAGAAAGACCGTAACAAAAGTACCTTTCGTCGAAAATAAAAACAATACAAGCCATACCGATCTAAAAGTTAAAGTAAGTGGAATCGTTGTATAATAATTTAAAGAGTAATGTAAAAACTATGAGATTGAATACAAATATAATAGAATACAGAAAACTTCGAATACGACGTCAAGTCACATGAATACGCGTACGTCTCCAGCGGCTTGTTATCTAAAGCCATCAAGCGATATATACGTCGTCAGACGTAACATTTCCCGCGGCTTAGTATTACGTCCCTTTTTTCACAATACGAGCATGTTCTATTTACAAAAAATGACAAATAAAAAATGTAGTGTAAAAAATAAATTTATAAAAAATGAAGAGTACAGCGTGGAACGAATTTAGTTCAATTAAAGTACTTCAAAGCTTTGCCGGCTCAGCTGCTGAGCATCGACTTTGCTTTTTAAATCCTCTTTGGATACATTTTTACTGAGAAAAAGGCAAGTTTTGATTAATGATGTTTAGTTTACAGATTGCAGCCTCTGTTTGCAGCAGTGAGATGTAGTGCAATCAGTATTTTTTAATCCGATAGAAACATATTTGTAGTTATGTACAGTGTTGACTGTTGCCAGATGTGCTGAAAAAATACGGGTGCAATACTGGCAGATGTGATAGGTTATTGACGTAGTGTTGCAAATACGTTTTCGATTTTGCTTTTAAATATTTTCTGTTCTAGTTTTGTTTTGTATACACTTTAAAATATATATGCAGTATCGTATGTTTTAGAGAAAAAAAATGCACAAGTAAATTGTATTAATTTGATTTGATTCCATTGTCCATTACTCTTTTAATTTCTTATTCCGGCCTAATGATATTAATACCGAAATTTTTACGTAAATACCGTCAGCTTGGAAATCTTGGATATGTATAATGGGAATGATTTACGATGTATTATCCGTCCATTGCAAGAAAGTACAATGCCCACTCATTTATACTATATTTTCATCCGTTATTTAATCACCACTTGTTTTATATAATTGTATTTATTTTTTCTCCGTTCTCGAAAATAGTGACTAGTTAATTTATGTATGTGTTGCTGAAACAAATATCACTTGTTATACCTACCCGTTGAGGAAAATGTCACGAGGCGATGTTCGCTTGAGAATTCTCCATAATGTCTTTATCCCGTGTGAAGTTCCCCAACGCTTCCTTGGTCAGCGAATTAAGAATCGCTGAACATGGTTTTAATCCTTACCATCCACAGAAAAGAAAAGTGATCATCAATTTAATAATAAACGAATTCATGATTATTATGGAAACTTAATAAGGGGCAAACCGTTATATGTTTTAGATCATAATTCATGTAGGTATATTCTGCTTTGTTGTATATAATATAATGGTGACTCCCTTGTTTGTCAATGCAAATAATTTATAATAAGCATTCTCCATGAGCCAAACATTAATAAGTCAATTTTATAATACATAATAATTGTTACTGTAGAGTAGACCAGTAAAAACTGTTCTACTCCGAGATCGTTTTCAATTTGCGAATTTCATAGCATCCTGTACTCTATAGTTTGGACTGCCAGAAAGCTCTCAACATTGGCCTCAAATTGCAGATATGAATGTATCAATTCATTTATATTATACTACATCAATACATTGATGTCAATGTACGTGGGAAAAGATTTACTTTTTCACGGATAAAACAAACTATTGTCTTTGAATTGGTGGAGTTTTTAATGAACAATATACAAATGTAATATTGTAATGTCATATAATATTAGCTAGTGTTGCCACTGCAATATGTGAATAGCGTTAATTTTAACACCATTAATGTATTATTTAAGAGTAATATTAAAAAGGTTAATAACTTTTTTGCGAATTGTATTCTCAGTTGTAAGTTAGAAGATAGTAATAGGTTATTTATATTAAAAATACTTTAAGCAACGATGCAAAAAGCACGCCAAATACGTTTATCTGCTTTGCAAGTAAATTGAAATAAAATTCAAGCAGTCTTCAGTTGTAACTTTTGAGTGAAATTCAAAAAGTAAATATTGCCTCTAATGGTCTGTGGTACACGGCGCGGTGGCTGGAATGTTGCCAGTAGTGGGTTTTAAGTGGCCTCATGATACCCACAGTAATCCCACAGCAATTTTGACCGCAAACTGTTCACACCTATTTGGGAACAATTATATATTTACAATTAATCAGGTTTTAAAACGTTCATTTAGCTCGTCTTGTTTGTGTAGGTCAAATCCAATCATTACTATTTTATCCCCTTTTTATTGACCAATTAATCGGAAATTACACACCTTTCGTTCTGACGATAGTACAATTATCTGTATTAAGTGTCATTGTAAATCTGAGACGATATGTTTTTATGCCTAAATACAAGAAAGATTTCTTTGGAGTTATACGTAAAATGTAAACTAAGATAATATCATTATAATAAAGTTAATAAGTACATATGTAAATAACGTACTGGAAACAAGTCTGTATGCGATCAACCTAAGCATACTTGATAATGCTGTTCCAGTGTGGAATAGCTTTATAACTACATATAAAACCATTAAGTAAACCGCTAAAAAGAAAAATATCCACAAGATGGCGGGAAAATCATTTGGATGTTTTTTTATTAAAATATCATGTAAATAAAAATCACAATAACTTGGTTACTTGATATCGCTCAAGAAAAATTGGTTATAATTTTTGGTAGGTAATGAAATCTTTGGATATTGGAGGGCGTACTCTCGATATTGGAAAACAAGGGATTCTACAGTATTTTTAGATTCAATACATATTACATTTCTAGTCGCGATCTTATATAGGTGTTTATAATTAAGGGTCGTTTTTCTTTTAAATAACAAGTCCGTTTTCAAATGAAGTTTAAAACGTAAATGATTATGTTAATTACGTGCCAAATATACAATAAAACACCAAGGATTGACCATAAATTTAATTTGTAAAGAAAAAAATGTTAGTTTGTTGTAACTATAAAATTAATTTTTACGGTTATTAAAACTATAATAGAAATATGTAGACAAGGGGCTAGCAATGACATAAGTTATTACAACTACTAAATAATGAAGCTATCTGTGAAAACCTGTCATCGTATCTTAATAAGTTCAATTTATTTTAACGACGTAAACTCAGGCGCAATATTACCTGGAGCTTATACTTGATTTCGCCGCAAATAATTAATATTTTGATTAATAATTTAATACTGGCGGTCTGTTCAAGGGTCAATTTCGCTGTCTTACGTATAATTGAATAGATCGGTTGCGATCTGCAAGAGAATCAAGGTTATCAGTGCTTGACTAGTTATTATTACTTTATTTGTACATAAATTGTTATACATTCTATAAAATATTAAATGTAACAAACTGGCTCAAATGTAAACGAAATGGCTGGACCCGACTTTTTAGATTGTACTCCAAATACTATTCATAAACATCATCACGTCTTTTATCGTCGCACTGATGGAAGTGTAGGTCTATTACGCAACACTCATTATCTTAAAACCTTTTACTGTGGTTAGGTATTGCTGGTTGATTTATTAAAATAAATATTACATTTTTCTTAATGCAGAAATTTTACCTTTATTTGACAAATTCTTGTAAGTCAAGCCTAAGCCAAAGTTCCAGTACACATATTTGTTAAGCGACCACAAAAAGCTTCGATCTGCTGTTCAGTTGTATTTTAAAACTCACAATCACTACGATGTCAATACTTACGAGGTATGGATAAAAGATGAACAAGTGTTTATTTCGGTTTGCTACAATTTTAAACTTATTTGGTAGTAGTTTTTGAACTCGCGATTACAGTATTATTAAAAATCGTTAATGACACAGGTATACACACACACACATATCGATTCCGAACAGACACATAGCGACAAGCATAGTTCAAGAATAAACATTCCTCAAACGTACACATGCACTCATACACATACAAATACTTTGGTTTCGCAAGTGCCTACTTTGAGTTGTAATTTAGAAAATTCAATATTAATTAATTATCATTGGATTTTTCTAACTTGAAATTAACTATTATATGGGACTTTTAAAACATTACTAGTGAGAAGTGTATGTAATGCACTCTTCTGCCTATCCCTTTGAGAAAATACAGGTGTGACGTTACATTTAGAATTAAAGTTCATTGCCGATGTATTATTATTCAAATTAAAAATGAAGACATTTATTTCCAAGAGTATCTTTAATCCCCTGTTTGTCCCCTGTAAGACGAACTCTGTAAATGGGCTTCTTCATTTTTACTTTGACTTTTTGATTGAATCGCAGTCGGTCAGTCGTCGCCTCAGGGTGCACTTTTTCAGAAAATTTTCAGCTGTCATCTGTTGAACGCCTTTACAATTCACTCACTTTACAGGGCTATGAGCTTTGCTTGTAGAAAAGATTAATATGTCAAGATATAAAAAGACGAAGTGAAAAGAAGAAGCATTCGGTCTCTTATTTTACTGAGAAGTATGATATTTTAAAAATATGTATATATTTTTATTGCGAGACGACTACTGCCTTTTCTGAATAATGTCTTACAATCTTCAACCGATGAAACAAGGAAAATAATAGCAGATGCAAGTTATGAATATTTTATTTTCCTTTTTGTATGCCATACTTAATGCTAACAACCAGTAATTCTTATTATACAAATTAATTTATTTTGAAAACTTACTTCAATTAAGCAGTTTGATGCGACGAGCTGAAGCTCGAGCTCAGTGGCGTGCTACTGGAAAGGTCTATGTCCACCCGTGGACGGAAATAGGCTGATAATGATGATAATGATGAATAAAATAAATAAATAAATATACCACAGCCAACCACAAATACACCTACATAACCTACATTCACTGACTTACACCCAGATTTATCATTTTTAGTGTCTCAACCTCAAGAAAATAGGTCAGTGGTAGATTCAAATTAAACCGAGGACCCGCCGTGTAAATAATGGGAACGCATCCCGCTACACAGTACCTCGGTGAGGTGGAAATCTATGTAATGACAGATATTCTGATTAACTGACTTATTTTCTGAATTGAAAGATTGTGAACAACAAAATACTACTAGGTATACTACGCCTAACAATTTTCAATTCGACTACCAACCTGTGAATGCAATTATTTTACGTCCAAGTGCAATTCAATTATTATACGTCCCGCAGAGCAGGCCGGTATCAGCTAGTACTTACTCGTATATAATAGCAGTAGCTAGTAACCTATACTACCATCCCAATTCCGTGTATAACTGTATCCGTTAATTTCCATTAGGGCAGAGGGCTTAATTAATTAAATTAATACATCACAGCTCAATAATTTATCACGCTTTCATAATCACCAATTTAAACTTCTGTGATAAATGGCTTGAATGGACAGTTGATTAATTTTAAAATTAATATTTCGTGCATATTAATGGAAGTGAGTATTATATCCTATTTATATTAAATTTTACTTAAAAGGCAAATAATATTGTTGTTGTATAGGAAGTGTTGAAGTTTTGCGTGAGAACTGCCACAAATATGTTGCTCATCGCACTCATGTTGTTACATTAATAGAATTTATTAATATGTACTAATAATTTTATTCCCAGTCTTGGAACCAATTATAATTATCTATTTAAATGAAAATTTCATTAACAAATAATAGTAATTTGATTAAGTAATAATAATATTCCTACTTTAATAATACTATTCGAAATTTAGCTTGTTCCTTTACGATTTCTTAAAGGAAATCTAAATAGGGCAGGAAAAGTATACCGGATGTTAACTAGACATTGCAGTGTATAGACACTATATGCCATGCCAGGGCACTATATGCCATACCAGTATGCCATTTAAATTTAATATTTCCCACGTTTTTACTCCTCAGTAAACATCAGGTCACCTCTACATTCCAGACTTTATTATGGATTTACAGCAATACTGAGGTAATGATGGAACCCAAACTTAAATATGTGGTTTACGTCTTAGTACGTTTAATTTTATCGTATGTGGTATTATAGAGATCCTGTTCGTTCAGTGCTTAGTGACACTGGTTACCTAGCGGATTGTAGTAAGTTCAATTACCACCTAGAATTAATATTTTTGTGACGAGCACAAGTATTTATTCGTTCTGAGAATGAGTTACATAGTTTACTCGTATATATCTATATAAGACTTCACCTGGTTTGGGATCAGATTATCGACAATTATCGGTATCCTTAAGTTTTTTTAATAGCGCCAAGCCGTGTTCAATGCTATATACATTTTACAAATTTAAACTAGAACCGCAGATATATTTCCTTAGTTATATTTCCAGTTATATCTAAACTGTAACAAGCGCATTAAACTTTTAAAAAAAATTGACATGACCATACAAAATGTAACAAAAACGGCTTGGTGTCAACCCTAAACTTGTAGGTTTTTTAATTTTAAAACCGAGAGTATTTACACTTTGTATTGCTGATATTTTATTCGCGTTTTATTTTAGCCGCTTTAACAAAGCTTCATGGCAACATGACTTTTAATTCATCTAGTTCTTCAACTCCGTATATGAATAAGCCTGAGTACTTCCCTTTGCCAACCTAAGATTTTGCTGTGTAATAAAAAGAAATGTTATGTAATTCAATTTACTTGTATTTATTTGTTTATAATTAGAACGCCTGTGGTCTTTCTATAAGAGTTATACAGATTTTACACACAAACAAGATTCCCGCAAAACTTCAGACGTGTTGGCAATATCACTTTCCATTCATCCTTAAGCACGTCGCAGTTCGAATTATGATCAAAGAAGGGGTTCAGTACTGTGAGGGCTCTGGAGACAGGTGAATTAGCGCGAGATGGAAGCTGCTAGGTGGAACCACAAATAACTTGCGCCTTCTTCTTCACCGGTAATTGCTGGGAACAATTATATGGCAAAGCATATTATGTATGCTATGGTGTTTAATTGTTATCTTTGTATGATGGTATTAACTAAATGATTATTGACGGTATGCTTTCATTTAATAAAGCTAATAATAAAGAAAGAAAAAAAAGGAATAATTCACGGTTTTCTCAGGTATAATCTTATCAGCACGTGCTTTGAAGCTTTTTTAATCAGTGAGTTATTTTTAATACTGGAAGTGAAATTTTAGCTTCAATTCGAATTAGATTCTTACGATGGTAAGTGATACAGATATGAACACGTGAATCTTAGACACATAGGTTAACAGGACAGTAGACATTACTACAGCGACCAAGAACAATATCAGACCAGCATCAGCCGCGAAGTGCTCACGAACAGCCAGTTGATAGCGCTCCGTTGCCAAGCGTTTTGAGATACTCGTACTCTCGCGATACTTTCACGATACTTTGACGCTTGCACTTGGCTCCAATCCCGACGATTAAATGACGCTTAGATATACCATTGTCTCGGAAATTTGGCAAAGCTTTAAGACGCTATGACCCGTGTGCGGAGCGAATTGGCCGTGAAATATGTACTGACAATACAACATGTAGATAACGGAGTTTTATCACTTTACAATAAACGAGCACATCCTGTAGAACTGCTGTCTGGACGTAGCAAATAAATTGTGTGTTTACGTTACAGTCATTATATAGTCGTCCTGTTTATTGTGTTGTACATATACGATGATTTTGCGTTGATTACTCTTGTGTATTATTTAGTGTTTACAGTGTTGGAAACAGAGCTGATTTAAATACGACCATTAGTGTTTTGTGTGTGTGTGACAAGCGTGCTGTTTATTAATTATAAATAAATAAATTTACTGAATATTCGATGAAATGTTTATATACCTTTCTATCGTCATATCGTTTAGGTTATTGTATTTTAGTTTGATTCCGGTAAATACATAAATCTACCAACCTCATGTGAACCAGATTCGAATATACATTGCCATTTTTGATACATGTTCGGTGTAATATTTATTAAATGTTATTCGTTTTCGCAAATAAAACGGAAATGTAATATTCCACGTCATTTAATACATATTGAATTATTTAATAGGATCATTGCACAGTTTAACGAGTTTTACGGCTTATTATTGTTGCAGTACTGAATGTTCGATTATTAAAATTTAAGCTTCTACCTTTTATTTATTACAATTAACATATCATATAGGCAGCCATTTTACTCGTAAATAATTGAATGAGTAGTTAATTAGGACAGGTTCGTATTGATATAGCAATTGAGTTTCAGTTTTATTGGAAACTGCCGTTCGCACGGTTTGAATTTCCAGTGCAGTGCAGTTGATTGGTGCACAGTCAATATTTATTATACAATATTGTGTCAGGTCCCCGTTCCTCACGTGCCTTTTGCAGGTGTCACTCGTTCCGTTCAAATGTTATATGGTAGCCTTTGAATCCACAAAACAAATGTTATAATGTATAACCTAAATTTGATATTACATATCTCATCTGTTTGGTATATATTACATTGCTTAATGATCAACATGCTAAGCATCTTAGACTTAGGTACCTACAAAAAAGTGTTAATAATAACAGGGCCGGTGTGAAATAAGAAATATTAAAAGAAATACAAGGACTAAATGTCACATAAAAACGGTTAGAAAGTACCTACTTCATAACGTTATTATTTATTTTATAAGATTTTAAGTTAAATTAAGATTTTGCTTATGCAAAATGATTAATTATCATTGCACCTGGAATATGCCATAGTTTTAAACTCTACCCCATAACACAATTTATGAATTGGAAGTGTACTATACTCTTCTGCCAAATCTTTCGGAGACAACAGTCGTGATGTTGTATTATGTTATAAAAAAATTAAAGCCAAACTATTTTTAAATTTTAATTACGCGTAAAAAGATTATGCCTCGCAATAATTATCCTATCGTATCCTATGCAAAATCATCTAGATTATATTGTTATAAAAAAAAATGTGGAAAAAAAGTTTCCGTAAGTTACTTCTGACTTACCGAACTAAAATCGGTCCTCCATATATGAGCTCTTTCAATTGAATATAAATTATTTGAGTGAGTCATATGATGGCGTATGTATCGAGTAATATTATATACTACGCTTGAATATTGTATTGAAAACTTTTTTTACATCCTCCGTGTTTATTTCTGCATGCTGTTACTTACTGGTAGAAGTAATTGCACCTTCAATGACGGGAGAAATTTAGAAAGCTGCGTGTCTATTCTCTGCTGAGTAATTTTACGAACTACGAGTATAACATTTTCGGCAAATTACTTAACATTCACGTAATACGTTGTAAAGAAAATTCGTGACCATTAACAAAGATTTCCATTGGTCAGGTCTATAATAATCCAACGTTTGCGCCGCTAATACTTGCAGCGTTCGTGAAGCAAATTACACATATTTCCGGAATACTGCCCCTAATGATTGCCACAGGCATTTTATCAACTTAAAGCAAGAACTAGACATTTCTTTACACTAGCCAACACGTTCATAGCATACAATTTGCATGTTCAGCTCTTGTCGGGCATTATGAAATTAAATCAATTTTTTCCGCAATAACTTTTTAAGAAGTATTTAGCAACGTTGGATTGCAAGGCGGTATTTTGACGACCCACTTTTTTTTCTACTTAGCGGATCGTCTCGCATCGACACCGCCGTTCCCTCTCCGAACGCAAATACGGTAGATAATAACGCCAAGGTCAAACGGAACGACCCAAATGCGAAACAATCGAAACTTGCGTGTCGGGCCGCCCGCGGCATCCTCCTGTCGACTTTCGTCAAAAGTGGCATAAAATATCGGGAGTTATTACCGTAAACGGACGTGCAAAATCAGCGGGGGTGACTATTCATGTGGCGTGCAGTTCGATCGTGGCGAAGCAAGGCGCTGAGGAAACGTCAGAAAAATCGAATTTCCATGCCGGCAGTCGAGGCTGAGGCGGCGCGGCGCGAGCATCGCGCACAGGGCGCCCGCGCGCGCTCCACCGCCAGTGCTGCACGCCGCGTCCCACCGAACGACACACAACTTTCTACAAAAACAAATGCACGCGCCTCACTTTCAAAACAACTTCAAACAAATAACCCAGTGCTCAGCATAATTTTTTTATGTGTGCCTTAAATGCCATACATGGTGGGTTAATTAAGGAATTATGGGTTTGGCAACGACCGTCCCGACCGCGGGTCAGTTTGTCGCCCGATCACATAAATTCGTGCTCGTTGCTTTCTTTATTAAAAGGTGACGTCATGTTCGCGGTAAATAATTTTTGAAAGTGTTGAAAAACGTTACGGTGAATTTTAAAAAGTTTGTCAAAAGTTGCATTGTCTCGCAGTTTCCGATTTCCTGTGTTTTTTAATAAGTAAAACATAAAGTGTTATTGCAAATAAGTTACTGCGGCACTATGTCGTTTGGTGATCGGTAATGTTTACTGAGTGTATTATATTGATTTCATATCAATATTGCAGTTGTTGCAATTTGGTAATATTAGTAATGTCCACGTACTTACATATAATGTTTATTATAATGCGGAAATATTCGCGTTGATAGTGTGATATAATGTGTGTATTATGGTGACAACTATTTGTTAAAAATAATTTAAATTGAGGTGTTGCTGGGTCTCGGAAGAAGTTGAACAATTGCTTCAACTGTACCTACGTATCAAGTTCTACATAAGTTACTCACTTTAAAAGATCTTAATATCGATTACTAATTGTATTAATATGTAACGTACATTGAACATGGATTTGAAACCGGTTTAATACATATAACAATCTAAAACAATATCAATCTTTATGAAAAAACAATCGTTACCTCGTTTGACCTCTATAGCGTTAAAATTTCTCTTATGACCTTTTGATTATGTGTTTTAAGTTTCGTTGCTAGCGACAGTCGTTGGTAGAGTAATGTAGAAATCCATTTCATGTTTACATTGAGTATTGAGAATTCCTAATGAGTTGTACAGAAGCTTATTGGTATGGTGACAGATGATTATATCGTATTGAACATAAAATTGAAGGTGGCAGAAGTTCTTGCGATGTAGCTGTTATATTCATTGTATTGTAATCTAATTAATACACAGGATGCGTCCTGAACGTTCAAATACAACGGTAAGCATTCGGAGATATCAATATCCTACCTTAATTCGATATATATACATTTACGTTTCGTGTTTTACCCAAGACTGCGCTAGTGTGGAATTTCAAACCTTCATTATGATTGTAGCACGCTGCCCAGCGGAATGTTAATGGACAGAACTTCTGCGACATTTTTATTGTAGCAGTAGGAATTGAATATATAGGCCACCTGAGTGCTTAATGCGGGTCATACCCACCTGTATATTAAATTGAGATACTCAAGTACAAAACGCTGTCATACAGAGTGAAAACACGCCTCAGCGGTGACACTGGACTAAGTTGGATATTTCTTGTTTTTTACTATGTCCTACTACAAACACTTGGCTACTACATGCATTTGTTTTGTAACAAATAGATTTAATGCTGGTGCGCCCGCAGATAATTCATAGATCTATCTGTGTAAATACGATCGTGGTTAAGATTCTATAATGGTTATCTTCGGACGAAACGAATATAATACAGAAACTGTTATATATGCTTATTAAAAAATAGCAGCCGTTAAAATATAAATAACAAATTCATGAGTGACAAATACTGTTGTCGTACACGGGAAGTACAGGTCTATATCTACTAACAGCAAAGCCTCAAAGCTATGTTGGCCCTACCAGTCCAATTTTTCTTCTTCTTCTTTATCAGCCTACTCCCGTCCACTGCTGGACATAGGCCTCTCCACTGGCACGCCACTGAGCTCGATCTTCAGCTCTTCGCATCCAACCACTGCCAGCCACTTTGCGCATATCGTCACTCCACCTAGCTAGAGGGCGCCCTACGTTACGTTTGCCAAGTCGCGGTCTCCACTCCAGAACACGTCTGCTCCAGCGGCTATCGCTTCTGCGACAGATGTGACCAGTCCACTGCCACTTCAGCTTGCTATAATCCTTTGGGCTACGTCGATAACTTTGGTTCTCTGTCGGATCGCCTCATTTCTGATGCGATCCTTCAGAGAGACGCCGAGCATAGCACTTTCCATAGCTCGCTGAGCGACCTTAAATTGGTGGACCAGTCGCACCGTCAGTGTCCACGTCTCGTCTCAAATATGTCCACCACATACTAAAAGTAACACCATGCACCAAGTCAAACCACAGGTGTCACTAGACGAAAATAGAAAACCAAGTCAATAAGCGAAGTATTTATTTTATTTAACCATTACAATACATGTAAACATAAGTATGTGCTTACATTAAAACCTGTCTTTTAATAAATATAATTGCTTGTAAGTTAAGTAACTATAAATAACTTATAACAATAATATAATCCATGACATCTTCATGATAACATCCACATTATATAAAGCTTATTCAGGAAAATGAGCTGCTTTTAGTTTCAGGTTTATATCATTCATACAATTAAGTGAATGTAATACACATTAGTATTGTTCTTAATTTCACAATTTAAATAAGTTGTCAATCAATAAATACTGTCATCGGAAAATAAATTTATTCACTTTGCAAAATTTGACAAATTAAGTCAGCAATATTTAATTTTTCAGTTTATTAGACTGCACTCACTGCTTCTCATGTTTTCTGAACTGAAAACTAATTATTAATTTATTAGCATATTCCATAAATGCTTTTCAGTATTTTGTAGTATATCCAATATTAAGCAACCACCAATTGTGAAATTAATAATGATAGAGTTTGAATGTTTTGCTAATATTTTTCATTCTTATAGTTTATTAAACAGCAGGTTTGATGGATATATGTTATATATGTATATATACCTACTGTGAGTGAGAGTCCTTTATACAATAATAAAAATATATTAAACAATTCTAATTCCTAATTCATATCTGATAAAAAGGATCACCTAAATATCTTTATAATAATTTAAACATTTTAAATGAGAGCAACACTGGTGATACATTATTTTTTTAAACAGTAATACTATAGAAATGCATGCAATGATATTTCTACACAATTGATGACAATATTTTCTGAATGTTTACTCTAATATATGCATTTAATTATGGAAATCTTGTGCCTATTTAAGTAATACAATTTTATACTGATAAATTAGTAAAGTGAAACATACAAAGGCAAAAAAGTAAAATCAGTAAATGATTACAATATATTCATTGTTGATGGAGCATAAGGATTATTCTCATCCAATCTCAAATAGACTCTGATGTAGTGGCATTCACAATAATGAAGCACTCCGACTCTGTCCACAGTTAGCAATAAATCTATGATAGGTTCACATAGATACACAAAGAAAAGAGAAATAAGGTAGATTTAGAAGTATAATTTACATTGTTATTATTTTTCAAATCTCTAGCTTAGCACAATTATTTGACACCAAAAAATATTTTTAATGGTAAATGGCCACAGATATTAAAATCTGTCCACTAGTAATATCCAATAAAGTTAAATGAATTTAATATGGTTTTGAGGAACTAATATAATTTCCATCAACGATTGGAGTATGAGGAATGATATGTGTATGACTTTTGCTATCAAAATATATATGACATTCCAATCAATGATTAATATATCTATGGTTCTATGGGCTCCTTTCTGTCCCACCAGATTATAAAATTATAATGTTACCATTAGTATTACTATATTGTCACTTCAGGTCCACTATGGGTTAAGCAGAGAACCAAGTGCTATTTATTCTATCGTTACAGACCTGACGCCCTTTTTCTCACATTATTTAATCAGAAGGCTATGAAACAGACATGCGAATGTGCGTATCATGCGTACATATTGAACATTTCTATTAGAATATAATTTCTATGCTACTATTAAAGCATATTTTTAATTCATCATGATAATAGACCACTGCAGCCAGGCGAGCTTTTATTCCTGAGGATTACTCATACAGCTTTTCTCCACTTGTAACAAATGCTTTGTAGCACACATAGTGATAGACAACTACATAATAGTAAAAGGAATAGAACATTGTTTAGAGATAGTTAAAAAATGGGTCTAAATTAAATGTAAAATAGTAGCAAGTTTTGAGTGTACAGTTCTATCGGAGAGGGTTGGAAGCGAGTGAGGAGAGGCTATTGAGTGAAGGGGGTCCACTGGCCAGGCTGAGACGGTCAGTCTCCTCATCAGCCTGATTATTGCGCAGCTCCTGTAGCGTGTACACGAACTTGCTCCATTCGTCGTGCCGCGGTTGGCATACATTCTGTCGGGCAAACTTTATTGTCAAAAAAAAGTATACATTTAGAGTAGTAGTAACAAGCAAAGTATCAGTATATGAAATATTTTGAGTAGTTTGATAAAGTGAAAATTAATTTCACTATGAGAAAAACTGTCATTACAACAGAAGATATGATTGTAACAGCATCAAGAAGTAGTTTAAGTGCTAAACAGAAGCCATAAATTTTAATGACGTTGTGATGTCTTGATAAGGAAATATAGTTTTCAAACAAATTGATACAGTGGAGTGTGAAAAATATTTAATTAAAGTAGTGGACTCAAAAAAAGATGGAATGTACTTTCATTTGCTGTTATGAGTGTGAAATAAAACAAGACTTATGACTTGGGCAAAGATAAACTGTAACAAGATTAAGTAGGTGATTTTAATATTTATGAGTAAAGGTTGATATATGAAGCGGTACCTCTGCCAGTTCGTAGACGCAGATGCGGCCGGCGTCGTCGCCGGCGGTGAGGTGAGCGCCGGCCGGCGTCCACGACACGCGGTTGAAGGCGGCGCCGCCCTCCGCCACCACCGAAGCCACCGGCACCTGCGCATTCGCACACTCTCATACCTCTTTCAACAGCCTTCAAATAATTTATTTCACTTTGCGCTGTGTGTTTTATTAGTCTGAAGTGCACACAAACAATTTTACTTCAAACATTTCTTTACTGGTGTGGCACAGTTAGTATGTATTAAAGTGTATAACTTACATAAAACATGATGTGAATTCAATAGAACAAGTGAAGTGAACAAGTGTCGTACCTCGGTGTCTCTGTTCAGGTTCCAGAGGTCGAGGCGGCCGGCGGCGTCGGCGGCGGCGAAAAGCGCGGGGTGTGCGGGCGACCAGCGTACGTCGGCCACGTAGTCGCCGCTGTCTTCGAACGAGTACAGCGCCTTGTTCTCCTGCACGCATGGACAGCGCGTTGCGTCACATCAATAGGAACAGTATTGTTTTCGATGTGGTAACATTTCGAACGTATAGGAATATTACATTAAATTTAATTGTAAGCTTTTTCTTTGTTGCCAAATCCTGCAAATTATAGTGAAGGTTTTAATGTTTTTTTAGTATAGCAACAAGTGGTAATTCCAGCCAGATTAAAGTAAATACGAGATGGCTAGGTGGAAGCTTGCTTCGATTTTACAGTTTTTCCTTTCCACCCCTAGTAATTACAGTAACAGTTATTTTCTCAAAAGTGTAGTGATAATTTTCGGCTTCATTGACATAGTGGTGAAGGTCCGTGGAGGCGGGCGCACCTTGAGGCTCCAGAGTTTGACGCTCCAGTCCATGGAGGCGGTGAGGTAGAGGTGCGATAGGTCGACGGCGCCAGGCGCGGCGTGGCACGCCACGCCTGTCACTGGCCCCGCGTGCGCCTCCACGCACTCCGCCACGCCCGCGCGCTGCCCGTGCCGGCACCCTGCGTCACGCACACGCTTACATAGCTATCATCGGGCTCGGTGTGATTTATCGCATAAACCCATGATAGGGAATTCCAATGAAGTAGTTTGAGAGGTTAAAACATTTGAAATTAATATGTTACCCATTAATAAATAATAGGCTAGACGAAATTAAAAAAATATTCTAAACTCAAATGCAAATCCAACAGTTGTGTTGGTCATTGAAGGAAATATTGCTTTTGGTTTAAGTGCCAAGTCAAAATGTTATCACATTTTCATTGATTTCTATCCATCATTTACCTACATAAGTCATGTATTAATTAAAATTCAATCAATGAGTTACTTAATATTCTAATCTTACCAGTGTAAATATTCCCATCTTCGCTGCCGAGCACAAAATTGTTGACATCGCCATGAGGGAAGCCCATGGAAGTGACGGCGACAGCTTTGCTCTGGCGGTGCTGTAGATCTAACGTCTCCTGCGGCTGGGACAACATATCCAGCGACCAGGAGCACATGCGTCCATCAGTGGACACGGAGATAAGGTTGTGGGCGTTTTGACTGCCCACTACTGACAGGCAGTAGACCGGATGCTGTAAACGAAAATAGACTTAAAATAATACAGTAAGAGTAAATTTTTATGTTGTCATAAAGCGAAGTTTACCGTGTGCGCGAGCGATGACAGAGGTGTGCGTTGTATAGGCGTACGTTTTTGTACGCGGTTGTCCCACAGGACGATTTGGCCTGAGTACGTGCCGCCCAGGATTAAGTTTGGATGAAATCTGGTCA
>DWMG01000672.1:0-18047 GCA_018244855.1 Elbella merops
TCTTCGGAGCTTTTTATGTGCCCTTGGTGACATGGGAGTAATACTTCGTTTTCGGGGTGGCGTTGATCCTTCTCTTGGCCTCATTTCCTTGACTTTTGACTCTCTACTGGAATGATACTTTCCTTTGTACTTCGATCCTGTTTTGTCGCCTTTATATTTAGGAGTTATACTTCTTGATCTCCTATCACTTTCAGGACTCTTTGAACGTTTACTGGAATACGAATATTTTTTTCTTAAGGGCGGAGTTAATGAATTTTCAGCTCTACTAACAATAACTTTTTTATAGGAAGCATTAGATGTTGAGGAATTTGAAGAGACTGATCGCCTCTTTTTATTATCTCTTTTAGAAAGCCTTGAGTAAGATCGAGATCTTGAACTGGAGCTTTCACTTGAAGTATACTTGCGTTTGGGTTTATCAGATCTATCTCTAGATCTATGTCTTCTAGTGCTATCGTAACTGCTTTCTCTTTTTCTCGAGTATTCTCGCTCTCTTTTGACATACGGAGAAGGACTTCTGGACTTAGATCTGTATGAACGGCGATTAGGATCATAGCCGCGAGATTCATAGGTAGAGCGAGGACGCTCAATCTGTTTCTGGTAATCATAACTACTTTGTTGAGTAGCGTAAGTGTTTCTGGCGTCATAATAGGCGCTGTCCGAAGCCTGGTAGTAGCTAGAATCGTAATTATAACCGTAACTATGCGCGCCGTACGCCTGGTAATCGTACTGTGGCGGACCGTAGTGACTGTAGCTAACCCCAGTCCAGGGGTCAGTGGTGGGCAACGGCGCGGCGGACGGTGGCGCGCGCTGCGTGGCGTACTCCGCCTCGGCGCCCGGGGGACCGCCGTCCCACGCGCCAGCCTCGTTGCCATACGAGGACATACTTTTACGTGCCTCTTCGCATAACCTGCGGCAGTTTGTAGGTACGCACACACCTACAAACAGAATAACTTTTCGGTGTAGACAACAACTCTACCTTTTCCGTTTGAATTTGCTCTCTCAACGTAATTGATGTTTCGTTGTAAATAAATTTTTGTGACGAGGAACAACAAAATTACGTAATCCGCTGCCTAAAACGCGGAATATGCTAGGTATTGCATGCGTTACAAATAAAGCGTTACAAATATGTAAAAAGAAATACCTGGTCAACTATGCTCACCTTTTTGCTTCGTACTTTAGATTATCCTGGAAATTAGCGAACAGAAAATGGCAGAACTCACTCGCTCCACACAAAATTCAGAAACAATATAGAATCGAGAGTACGACGTCTATGACTAAAACCAATAATGTTGCTCTTATTTAAAACAACATAGAAAAAGTATTATAATTATATTATTAATGAAGGATATATTATAGTACTATAATTTCAATTGATAGGATATATTGTAATATAATTTCAATTGATTATACACGATGACAACATATCGATCCAAAAATTAAAATATGAGTAACATACTCATATTTTAATTTTCAATACCCTTTCTATTTTTATGACACAAATTCTGAAGGATTAAATAGTATAATTATGAATATATGTGTTTTATTCTATTATAACCACGTATATTCTAAGCCACTTTTATTGTTAAGAGGGATACCTTCTAAAAGTAAACAGGTAAAGGCACAGTTTAAGTGGGTTATAAGACGAGTTTCCTCTGTCCTTTATGAACACTAAAATTAAAATAGATCTGGTACATGTACTCTTGAGTGTTTATATTTAGTTTATGATCTATGGTCTATGAGTGTGAGAGAATAAAGTTAATGTTATTTTGGGTATTCTCTATGGTCAAGACGCAATTGAACTTACTGACCGTCTGACGTAAAGTTAGTGACAGACAGACAGAACATTACAGAACCGCGCGGGACTCAATACAGCCTTTGTTTTGTTTGATTTATTTTAATTTTTAGATTATATTTTCTCATTTCCATCTTATTATTATTAAGCGTGTACACTGTGATTATCTTTAATTCTTCTATCTACATGAGTAAGTCTAAAGTATCTGCAGAATGGAAGAAACGAGTGAAGTCGGAATATATGCGGCTTCGCCAAGTGAAGGTGTTATTTTGACTCTTTTATCTTTTTTTTTTGTATACCTGGGGTTTTATCCGTTATTATTGTGTATTTAGCGTTACAAACGAGCGGACGAAGTAAAGGTGGCATGGGCGCGCAACCTACGAATTATGTCGGAAACCGTAGAAGGTCGGGAAAACGAGGGTTCGGAACGGGGCCGGCGTCCGTACTGGCCTCCGCCAGCACCCAGCGCCAGCCACGAGAGTCTCATGAAGCGGGCTGAGGTCACCTATACCGACGGTAAGAGTCTGTGACCTTTGTTTTTTAATAAAATTTATACTAATTTATAGGCTCACTTTCTGCATTAAATAGCTTAGTATTTGAATGTGTTCCTGTATTAAAATAAAAACCAAATTTGTGTATATTTCTCGTGTTTATAACGCACATAATTGGGCCTGTATATCATGTCCTAATAATTAGTACAGCTGAGCAGGTAAAGATACAAGTATTCCACACATGTTTTTATAATTATCACCTTTTTGTAAACTATTTCTATGTCTAATACACTTTAAGAGTTAGACTTTCACAAATCTTCTATAGATTTTTACTTGTCTATTTCAGCTACATAATAATATAATTATAATAATCTACATACCTTTATTGACTGCCTCATTGGTCGAGTGGTTGTAAGTGTGACTACCGATCAAAAGCACCTGGGTTCCAGTCCCTGGTTGGGTACTATTGGATTTTTCGAATTTAGAATTTCTGATTCAGTCTGGATCTGTGCCCTGTGTATGGCAATAGGCTCACCACCTATTCCATGAGGCATAAACATAACGAGTGGAATATCAGAGTATTCTACACTCCTCTGCCTACCCCTTCTGGGATTACAGGTGTGATGTTATATTATATTATATAATTTAAAAATTTCTTAGGTCTTCTATGGGGGTTAAATGATGTAAATAGTTACACTATTGTGACATAAATATAATAATATTTTAGTTTCTATTCTTCATTACTTACATGCATATATATTTCCACACCAGGTTCCTTATAGGGTTGACAGAAAGCAAGAAGTGCCAAATATCAATTCTGCACTTTCATTGTATTTGATAATAAACAATGAATAATTGTTTACCTTTACAGCATCAGGAGTAGTGACCACCCAGCAGGTGCCTATCCGATATATAAATTCTGTGAATCCAATCCCAACTATGTACACCTGGGCTCCAACACAGAAGAACTTCATGGTGGAAGACGAGACTGTGCTCCATAACATCCCGTACATGGGGGACGAGGTGCTGGACCAGGATGGTACATTCATCGAGGAGCTCATAAAGAACTACGATGGGAAAGTGCATGGTACATCGCTTCACATCTACATCTTTATTCTGTTTGTGGATGAGGCTTTTTATTTTTTTTTTCTAAAAATTAAAACTTACATTCCTTGATGTACATACCTATTATGGCCCCTAAGATACTTAGAGCAGAAGATATTGCTGATCATAGACTAGTTACATTTTTTTTGCTTCTATTTCTAAAAATTTCTTTTTACAAAAGTTATTGCCAGTTATGTTAAAGTGATAATAAATTAAAACTTGCTAAAACCACATTTCATATAATTTTACTCTGTCTTAATTTCAATTCCTTGACTACTTTAGCTATGTTTCATTGAATAACATATTCCCAAATTATTATTAAATTACACCGTTTATTAATTATATTTTCGTACATCACAGAATGATAATAAATGCTGTTATAGTATATAAATCATGGCATTACCAAATAATGTAAGCAATGAAATATGACATTAAAGATTTAAATTTTTGTTTCCCAATAGTTTATAATGACCATGTGTGTAAATCACACACTGAGTTCACAGATGAGAAATACCTTATTTTTGACATGTATACTATAATTTAAAAGGGCTATATAACACATCTGTACTCAGAGATTGTCAATGTTCAAGACCCTTTTAGAAACAATAGAAACAATAGCCATATATTATTAGGTGTAGTTTGGGCCCTGTCCACCAGCAGTAAAGTAACTCACAGTGGTGTGCGGTGCACACATCCATGCTTATTCACTACTGTATTAGTATTAAAAATGCATCACTATTTTCTTCACATATAAAAATAGCTGATGATCAAATTATTATGTTATTAAAAAGGGTAACAGAATAAGTGTAAGTCTGTTACAGATCATATATAATATTTCAGTCCTGTTAAACATAGTATTGCTGTGTTTAAAGATAGCATAGTTTTTTTTTTGTCACATTATATCTATTTACTTACCAATATATTTCAAAGCAAATCTTATAAGATTCCAATAAGACATCGGAGAAATTATTTGTACTAGATTGTTATCAATTTAAACGTTAATAATTAAACAAGAATTCAATTCAAATTTGGTCATCAGTTCTCTAGGACTATCAGAAATCAATAACTGCTATAGAAATAATTTTAAACCTTAAAAACACTTCAAAAGCGCGTCATCATATATGCTCACGCTTCCAGTGCTTCTGTCACATATCATTAGGCTAAAATTATTAAATCTTAATTAAAAAACCCTTTCAGCTTGACACACCACAGTAGCGTAAGATATTCCTGCCTCTTCTAAGGAAAATTTTCATCAACAAAGAAAATGTATTTGGTTGAAAAAAAAATATATTATTTAAAAATATTATTACAGTTTATTCACTCTTCATGTTTAGGTTTTTGAATGCTCAGATATCTCCACATATATTTATGGCTGTGTCTGAACTGTTTCTGTATGATCCAATGACAGATATGAAGACATAACATCTATTTTACCAGAAATAACACTTGTTTTAAGGATCCACTAATAGTTTACAAGTTTAAATATGCCGTAAAATGCTATTTTTTAAAACCTCATAGATTTACATTTATGTAGATAAATAGGCGTAATATATCATCATATGTTGGCCCTAGCAGTTTTTTGACGATATTTAACGATCACATGCAGTGATCATACTTAGTTTGTATAATGTAATGTCTACAGGTGACAAGGAGGGTGGTTTTATTAACGACCAACTATTTGTGGCCCTGGTGCATGCTCTGATGTGTTTCCAAACGAAAGATGAGGTAGCAGACGAAAGGAAAGAACGCCACTCCAAAGAAGAGAGGGATGTAAGTTATACCAATCATGTCATCTTTATGGACGGCAGCTAATAATAATTTTCCATGAGGAATACTTTGTTATTTCAATAGTTACAACTGTGTGCTGTGTGTGTGTGGAAACTTTTCTATATAGAAAGCTCCAAAAGTAAGGATGTTGTCACTTTATTTGAGTTTGGATTGTTTTAAAAATTTATTGCTCATTCAACAACTTTGTCACTTTCATTTACTTATAGGAATCCAATAAGGCCTATTAAATATCTTTAAACCCGTTCGTGCCAGCCAGACTAGTCTCATGACAGGTTGTTAGTACTAATTGCATTGGTATTCCTCTCTATGTATGTAGATATTGTTTATGAAATTCAACATGATAAAATTACTTGATAAGTTTCTTTCTGTTTTAAATCATCCTATAAAATGATTATAATATAATATTGAATAGTGATTTTTATGGGATTATATTGAATTGTATTCAATCATTTGCAGAAGGACGTTGTCAAGGAGCAGAAGGAAAAGGAGAGAGACAAGGAGAAGGATAAAGAGGAGCCCAAAGAAGGGGAGAAGAAGGTGGCACATGATAAGCAATTCCCCATATTTACAATATTCCAGGCCATCAGCTCACACTTCCCGGATAAGGGAAGTGCACAGGAGTTAAGAGAGAAGTGAGTAAATTTAATCATAATTCAACTGATATATGTTTTTCATTTAAAAATAATAATTTCTAACTGGCTTTAGGACCTAATTTGATTGCAACAACAATGGCGATGACATTGGCAACATTGGAACCTGAGACCTCTCACTCAGCTGTTGTGTTTGCAACTATTAAACCAATGAGCTAGTTATATAAACATTTAATAAATGAGTATGTAATAAACTTCACATCATATTAGTCTATACATTTTTAAGCAGTGTAAATAAACAGGTCTGCAACCAGCCTGTATTATAAGCTGTCAAGTTGTATATTGAAGATGTAGTTCTACCCAAGATCAATAACAAATGGGTCTTGTTGATAGATTGGATGGTGCAGAAGTCGTTCTTGTGAGCATTGTCATAATTAGAATGTGCAATTTGGGGCGGCATCAGGTACATCGAGCTGACGTCGCTGCGGGACCCCGACGCGCTGCCGCCCGAGTGCACGCCTAACATCGACGGGCCGCTGGCCGAGTCCGTGCCGCGCGACCAGACCATGCACTCCTTCCACACGCTTTTCTGCCGCCGCTGCTTCAAGTACGACTGCTTCCTGCACCGTGAGTGTCGCCGCTTCACAACTTACACTAATACTGCCCCTTGTCCATAGCGACGTAAATTAATTTATGGTTGGCCATTGACATACTGATGTTCTTGATATGGTAGTGTACTAGATCCAATTTTCGTAATAACTACGAGAATCGTCTATAATATGGATGGACAATCATGACGCCAAAGCAAGCAAAGTTAACAGTAATCAACCCAGTATCGCTTGAGCTGAGATGATGGTTCTGATGCAACTTGTAGTCTAAACTAAATAGGGATAAATTATGGCATATAATCACATACGAGGTAGTAATGCTTGCTAGGTTAGTATAAATTATTAGATACATTTAAATATACAATATATATTGTAACTAGTTTGTTACATGATGGGTGGAAATCTTAAAGCAACTTGTAATATACATATAAGTAATTTTACATGTAATATTTTATATTTATGTATTATGTAAAGTTTTGATAACCTAGGGCTGACTAGTTTGTTGTTCTGTTTGGCCGACAGGGAGCCAGGCAGGTAAGACCACCAATCTCGTCTCACCGCCACTCATCATTCATTAATTTTGCTGTTTCATGGCGCCTTTTCTTCTGAGTCACTCTTATTTTGCCAATCAGTTGAAATTCATACAAGCCCTTCATATATACGTCTGCATTTACTGTTTACACAATATTAGCAATCCTTCTAAAGCCATGTCCATTTTTATAGGGAAGAATGAAAAACACATCTTTTTATATATCTTGAAAATTATTGTAGTGATGAAAACATCCCATTTTCTCGTCCAACGCGTTTATCCATTGTCTAGCTCCAAACACTCATATATGCACTTCGCTATTGCATTTACCCGGACTCAGGCAAACATTTTAACTTTGATGTCAGATTCCAAAAATCGGTAATACCAAATTGGTATTATTAGGAGGAAAAACGTGCCCAGTAGTGGATTATAAATAGGGGTTTTGCATGAAATTAAAACCGTGTTTTCGAAAAAGGCCCCAAGTGTTTAATATTATATTGTTATCAATACATGCTGTCCATACTAATAATAATATTAATAACATATAATGTGTTCATGGAATTCATAATGTTACTATAACCACCTGCCTGGCTTAGAGTGTATGCCTGTCCCATATATATTTCCCATTCATTTCTTGCAAAACAATCCATTGTGAAATTGTTCATGAAAATAAGTAGACATTGTTATAAATCAAAATCAATTGATATAACATTCATTCCTTTTTAATAGAAATTATAATTCTAAATGTTTCTACATTTTTTATTGCCTTATCCACACAAATACTCAATAGTTTTTTTATAATTTTACTTTGTGTCTTATTCCCCTGTCCTATATTCTAAATGGGATAGAAAGGGACAGAATATGTAAAACAATAGAGCTAAAACAATAGAGTATAATTATTTCGTTTCATATAGTAATTTTTAAAGAGTTAACTTTTTCAGTTGCTTTTACAGCAAAAATAGTAAAATGTGTTGCAACAACTAGTTGAATATTCCATACATAGTGTGCATGCATTTTATTTTTTTATGGTCCATACAAAAAGTACAGCATTCTATCTATTCAATGAATAAATACATACCATGTATTTAAACTTATATTTATTCATTTGATATCATTGATTCATATTGTATTCATACAATTTAAATAATACATTTTTTCAACAAAAATATATCAAACATTTAGTTGCACAATGAGCGCTCATTTAATTGTCATTTTATATCAATTTACCTACATAATATTCGGGAAATATATTTAAGACATTACTAAACCTGACAGGTCTACAAGCTTGTCACCCAGGACCCAATCTCACAAAGCGCAAGGGACCAGACTTGAAACCATTTTCAGAACCATGTGGTTCCAGTTGCTACATGCTTTTGGTGAGTATTATGGGTATGATTCAGCTATGAATCCTTTCTATGAGAAAACTCTTAGTGACCAATGTTACTGGTGATTATTTAGCTACAGTAATTAAAGATGTTATGCTGGTTGTGTCAACATAGATGAATTACTTTTTCGTAAAAACTTTCTTTTCATAGTAGAATTTCACAATAAATACAGTTTTATGTATGAAGAGAGGGATAGAAGAAGCACAGCAAGTCTCATAGGATAAGGTTATTAGCATTCTGGGCTTTCTGCCTACGTATATTGCGACTTGACATGAAAATATGTATGTAAATACAGATTTATCTAAATTCAACATCAAATACTATGGTGAATTCTCATGTTAACTAATTATTTACACTTGCCTATTCATCATTATCAAAAGATTCACAATTGTTACTTTATGTTTGATATAAACTTAATCTTATTTATATTTTTCTTTTTACTTCAGGAAGGCATGCGAGAGAAGTTAGCCCGCGAAAAGGCTGCAGGTGAAGAGGACAAAGGCAAGACTCACGCCATCGACTCTCCGAACGATGCTTCCTCCGAGGACAGCAATGACAGCAACCGCTATCTTAAGGGTTTGTAGAAATAAGTATCGGAAAACTGGTATGATTAAAAAGATATGTAACAGCATCAAAACTGTTTTAAATCTCTGTTCAATTCACATACCCTTATTGGGTGATATCGCTTCAATGGCTCAATGTGCTTAAATCATATAATAAAATCATTTAAAGTAAGTGATTGGAAGAGTTTAATGTTAAGTAAATTATCATATAAAAAAAATAAAACTATATATAATACATTATATGGATCAATTTTAAAGCATTAGTCACTCATGTACTTAAACTGTACTGCATGCATCTATGTATACTTTTTTATTGAATAAAATCAACAATTCAAAATGGTACTAACACAAATAACGATATATAAATAAATAATATTATCAATCTGTTTCTAGGTAGCAATAGTAACTCCAGCAATAGTAACTGGAGTACCAATGGACACAACAAGACCAGTGGAGAGTCCGGTATGGAGCCCCAGTACAACGCTTTAGGTTGGTTTCACCAGTATATGTGAATAAAATTATAAGTTACAATTTATAATGAAATATGTCGACTTTTCTGAAAATGTCAGTCAACAGTAGCCTGCAGCATGCCCTGGATGCACCAATAACAACAGATGTAACTCTCTATGGTTACTGTCTTGGTTGTACAATTTCTCTTTACCTACCTATTTCAATTCAAAATAGTGTAAAGTAGTTTCATTTGAAGTAGTGTAGTCAATATCGAGTTCCAAAATCTTTGTTTTTGGTTAAATAAAAGGCTGTTTAAAACAGGTTGGGTACAGTTATTACCCACAGTAAGTACATATTAGTTATTTACATAATAGTTTATATAAAAAATCGTGGATACCTTTGTCAACTAATTAAACGTACAGCAGTAAATTAATTTAACTATTTTGGTTATTGAGTAAGTTTGAGTTTGGAAAAAATTATGACACATAAAAACAGGTCCAATTACTAAAAAGTTTCTTTTTCACAATTATGGGCAGCACTTATTTTTATTCTTTAAAGTTTATGCATTCAACAACTTATATTTTATAATATTAAAAAATATTTACAGGTTTGACAGTGGGTGACACAGACTCAGAGTGGACTGGCTCAGACCAGTCTCTGTTTAGGGCTCTACATAAGGTGTTTCCCTCCAACTACTGCTCCATCGCACAGGTCATGCTCTCTAAGACTTGCCAGCAGGTACCCACTTGTATCTATCACTTCTACTGGCTGTCAATCAAGACTTTCTGTTAGAACTATTTGTTAAATCATTGTTGAATTATTATATTATTTAATCTTGTTTTATCATGTTAGCTACAAGTATATGCATATTATGTTCCCAAATATATTCGTTTATATATTAAAAAAAAGAGACAAACAAAGAGAAAACAAACAAACAATATGCATTATCAGCATAGATGTTAATGAAAATTATCTTAGAACTGATTCAGCTTGTTAAATGTAATGCATTATTAGTACCTCTATAGATTGTTCATGGCACAGGGTCTAGCGACATGTGTACAGGGTTGATTGGTCTCGACAGGTGTACACCTACTGGATCAAGACGGGGCAGGAGGAGTGCCGGGTGGAAGCCGAGTTAACCCCTCCACGCAAGAAGAAGAAGAAGCACCGCCTGTGGTCCGTGCACTGCCGCAAGATACAGCTCAAGAAGGACTCCGCCTCGCACCACGTGTGAGTTCCACGGCATGCATGCAATTTGCTATGTACTTTTTAAAATATTGCTTATCTATTAGGAAAGATCAATATCTTTGAGCGCAAGATGACCAATTACAAATGCACATAATTATTTTTTTTGTTAAGTTGCATATGATTAACTTTCGAAATTAATGTACTGTTTGACTATTGTCCAGCAGTGGATTGAGATAGACTGATGATGATAATGCCTATTTCTGTACAGATACAACTACACGCCGTGCGACCACCCGAATCAACCGTGCGACAATATGTGCCCGTGCCTGCAGTCGCAGAACTTCTGCGAGAAATTCTGTCAGTGCAGCAGTGATTGTAAGTCGGAGTGGAGGGCTACGTTCACTTTAACCCGGGGTCTACTAAATTTTCCCGTCAAATTGCGGTAATGGGCTTCCTATCATTCATATAATCGGCTGAATTAGACGAGAAATAATGTTAAGTATCGGTGGCCTGGGGACTGTTTCGTATCTCCAGTTTAAAATGCAATGGGGAAGAGTACTTGAACTGCGGACGTACAATGATACTTTGGTACAGTATATTTAGGCACACATAGTGGTCAGTCAGTAGATCGCCTTTGGCAGCAGAGCTAGGACCGTGCGGCATGTCGCAGGCCAGAACCGGTTCCCGGGGTGCCGCTGCAAGGCGTCGTGCAACACGAAGCAGTGCCCGTGCTACCTGGGCGTGCGCGAGTGCGACCCCGACCTGTGCTCGGCGTGCGGCGCCGACGCGGCCGCGCCGCCGCCCGCCTGCTGCCGCAACGTGTCCGTGCAGCGCGGCCTGCACAAGCACCTGCTGCTGGCGCCCAGCGACGTGGCGGGCTGGGGCATCTTCCTCAAGGACGCCGCGCACAAGAACGAGTTCATCTCGGAGTACTGCGGCGAGATCATCTCGCAGGACGAGGCCGACCGCCGCGGCAAGGTCTACGACAAGTACATGTGCTCCTTCCTCTTCAACCTTAACAACGGTACGTCCCCAATACTACTTGTTCTCTTGTGTCATTGTCGTCGATCGCGTTCGTTTGTTATTTATTGCTGTTTCAGTCTCGGCAGAAGCGCAGGAGCGTCGTCTACTTTACGCTATGTCACCCTATATACCGTAATGTAACTAATAACAACACAAAGGTTATCTCAAACAAAATTATTAAAAATTAACTATTTGAAGTTAAATACAAATACATTTTTTTGTTGCAATTACAACAGTCAACCATCTACCATCCCTTTGTATTTCATTTTCATCATCCCAATTCACTTATTTTTATTAGAAATTACATTACTAATATCTTAAATTCTTGTATTAATTGCCTGAAACTTTCAGATCATTATAGAACTATAAATATTTATTGTACATTGGCGAATTCATTAATATTAATAAATTAAATATTCATTGAACTATGAATATTTATTGTACATTGTATAAATACATTAGCGTATATTTAAAAAATAAGCTAACTAAGTCAAGTATAGGCTAACATATACACTATAGTAGATTCCTTAACTATTTCAATTTCAATAACTTGCAGATTTTGTCGTGGACGCGACGCGTAAAGGCAATAAAATTCGGTTCGCAAACCACTCCATCAACCCGAACTGCTACGCAAAGGTGATGATGGTAAATGGAGACCATCGTATAGGTATTTTCGCCAAGCGCGCCATACAACCCGGCGAGGAGCTGTTCTTTGACTACAGGTACTACAATACAAGCTTTAGCTTATTTGTTTATTACTTTAGTGAGAGTTCCTTTCCATTGACCAAGTTCTATCAATCATCCTGTGCATAAATATAAAATTTTTACACAACATTGTTTATTTTTTCCATTGTTGATGATGTTCGATCAGATTGTTAAATTAAATTCTATCACCTAAGATTGCTCAGAAAGTTTTATATGTATTTATAGAATATCTTAAAAAAATTGGATACTATACAGTGATATTAAGATACTTCGTCCATTACCGAAATTTTACTCATTCTGATAATTTAAAAAATAAGTATTTGTTGTAAATTCAAAATATTTCTCATAGTAATCGGTTCGTAAACAAATTTTAAAATATCTGCTTGTTCCAATGTTATTTAATGAAAACTTTAATATAGTACTTATAAAATGAAACCATTAAAATTTGTAGATACGGACCAACAGAACAGCTGAAATTTGTGGGCATCGAGAGGGAAATGGAATTCTTATGAGAGCAACCCAAACACTGATCTGAAGCATCCACAAGTCTGATGCTTCCCATATCATGAGCCTGACTAGACTTGTTACACAAGTGTTGTGTCTTATGAACTGACATGAGGTTAAACTAAAGCTCTTTTTTGGCTATGTATTATGGTTTTATATGCATAGTGATTTATGTCATCTAAAGTAACTATGACCATGTTTTCAACACATTGTTTTTACATCATTTATAATAAATGTCTTGAAATATAATATCTTTTTTTTCTAGAAACAATATGATATTTTAGTTTATTTATATTATAATAAAATTAACTTGAGGGAGACATGGGTAAGAAAATGGAATTATATCAACATATTATTTATTTAGGTAACAAAGAGGATGTATCCCTTCATGATATTTATAATTATTATTAACTACAAAAATCTTAAGTATCAAGTGACCCAAGATAATAAAACTAAACAAAATAAATACAAGATTTCCTACTAAAAGATGAATACTACTTACATTTTGTACAGAATCTCCTAATCTAAGGATCTTAGTATCAAGTATTTATCATGAGGTTTATTAGGTCCAATTTTTGTGATATCACTTGAAGTACACAATTTATTCATAACAAAATAAGCATTCAACAGTAGAATATAATGAAAAAGTCATTTTATAAATGTTGTTGTAGAATCTTGAAATACATTTTAAAACCATACAATTTAACATGTATTTATTGTTAATAACGATTATTACACAAATATGGGCTTCCTTGGTCATGTTAGATTTTTATAAGATTAATAGTTCTAATCACAAGAACCATCAAGCCATCCATCTCTCCATCGTTCATGCACTTTACTGCAATCAAATTTTGGCTTGCCCAGTTTCACATTAACAGTGTTATGTCTTTCACATAACCACTTCGCTAGCTCTTCTTTTGATTTTGTCTTTGGTGGATTTTTCTTTATGCTGCAATTAGAGATAAGACATTATTTTATATTATAATAGTAACAGTTATGGAACACTATGTCTTTGAGAACTGTGAGTTTTAACAAGTCATTTCACAAGATATAATTATTTTTATATGGCTTGATAATAGGTTAAAATGATTCATTCAGAATTTACTTGTACAACACCACCACTACTCATTTCTGCAATTAACAATACCTACGTGCATTTTTGTTTAAAGATTAGATGGATAAGTTGAGTGGCTATGTTCATGTCATACTACCAGTTAAAAAAATTATAAAATGTAATAACGGAAGCTGCTCTTCATTATATATGAATATTGTAAGAAGTACAGCCTGTTTCCCCATAAGGTACCTGGTATTATGATATAATAATAAGCAATACTTACTCTTCTTGGAAGTCTATGGCACATGGTTCACAGGGGTAGAACTGTGCAAATATATTGAAGAACTTAGTCATTCCCTCTGACTGGGCCTGTGTTGGCTTTTCGGGATAGTATGAGGCCATTGAATGAAGAAAACCCCAGGTTGATCTACCTAATTCATCCTTGTCTAGGGGGCATTCTTTGTCGCCTTCTTTCACTGGGGGCTTTAAAATAATAAATTTGAAATTGAAGGATAATCTTTATTTAACTTGTTATAGGATATCTTTATTTAACGTTAATTTGTTTAATTATACATTCATTTAGATAGGAGATAAAATATAGTAAGTAATAGTGTACCAAGTTATTATAACCATTATGTAACTCATAATAATTATATCAAACGTAATTATAAAAAAAATGTTGCAATAAAATATAACCTTACCGTTTTATTGGGGGATGTATTTCCAGCTTTATTTTGCAATTTGGCCCATGTTTTGAAGTCCGAGCATGCTCTGCACGGCTTTTCTTCTTCATCGCCGCGGCTAGACGGCATTTTACTCAATTTTTAGTTCATATCGAACCGTGAAAAAGATAACAACAATGATGCAATAATATATACGCGAAAAAATCTCCACGATTTCCCAATAAATACTTTTATTGTTTTTTCCCCTATATACCTCGTAAAAGCACAAGTTTCTGTGAAAAGTTTAATTTAATTGTAAATATTTTGAAAAATTATACTCCTGTTTAAATGACAGAACATTGTCAATCTACTGTCATTGTCAAATGCTTAATTAAGATTTAAAACTACGCTGACTTAAAAATTGTGTTGCCCAATAAAACAATGTAAAGGCACAATATTTTTCAATCACACTCTTAGTACTCATTTTATTGTTATATATCGTATTAAATACAACATTCATAAATATATCACGTCATTATGACCATGCTATTTATTCGTTTAGAAAACTATATTATCCAGTGGGTTAAACAGTTATAGATCGGTTCTCCGTCTAGTATGTATAACAGTATCGATAATTCCAGGAAACGAAATATTAAGACGTTGTGAGAATCTCAGCTAGTTGCGCTGTACTATTGATACAAGATGCTTCTGAATAATTGTTATCCACGATTGACTACCTCTTTCGTAGAGTGGTTATAAAATAAGCAGCTGCTGCTACTAAGCGGAAGGTGCAGAGTCCGATCCCAACACCATCATCATCATCAGCATCAGCCTATCTCAGTCCACTGCTGGACATAGGCCTCCTCAAAAGAGGGTTTATGCCCGTAATCTCCACGCTGGGCATGCGGGATCCCATATCGGGTAATAAGTTTTTCGAATTTAAAATTCTTAATGGTGACTCGTAAATCGGAGTTGTGCCACATATATATCAATAGGCTCAACCTTCTTAGCTCTAGGAACCTAGGCTCTTCATTAGTACGACGTAAACAAAACTGATGCAACTTGAGAGTGTATTATTCTTCCCTGCCTTCCTCTTCGGGGGTTACAGACGAGATGTTATGATAATCGATGGGGGCATAATTCTTATGGCGACAGGACCAGATTTTTTTATCGTAACAATGTTGTGAAACTGTCCTCAAGGAGTAAATAAATTTCGCCAAGCTACATTATATAAAAAAATGTATTTAAGTTTCTCATTACCTTGTAATGTAAGTGTAAGTGCTTTAAACCTCTCAATAGGAGAGGAGACCCATATTCCAAGAGTGGAATGATAAATGGGTCGATTATTATTATTATTATTACAAGTGATAATGTACTTGTAAATATGTATGTGTATGTATGTTTAAAGCAGTGATAGTCTAGTGGTTAAGAGTTCAGCCCCTCACTCCGGGGGTGCCGGGTTCAAACCCATGGCGCGCACCTCTTTACAAAAGTCAGTTTTATATTTAAATATCACTTGCTAACGGTGAAGGAAAACATATGTGTGTGTAAAAAAAAATATGTATGTCTCATGGGAGGTAAAGAATCCTCAACTAAAACAGCAAATGTAATTTCACATTGGTTTAAATAAAAGTAACCATTTGTAACTTCAAAACTTACAAGCCTTACCTTAATAGTGAATGAGTTCCCAATATGTTATTGTAGATAAAAACGAATAGAAAATGATTACGAAATTCTTTTATTAACAAACAGTAAACTGGCTTTTTGTACTATGACTAAGCCATATTGAATATAATTATATATATAAAGTTTTACAATAAAATTACTTGATACAATTGGTCTTCTTAATTCATTTTGCACTATCTTCGCATGCTGCTATGATTTCTGTAACAAATTTTAAAGGAGTTCATTTGTAAGAATAGTATATTTCAAAAAACGTAACTTCACGCCTGTAATCCCCGAAGAGGTAGGCAGAAGAATGCAGAACACTCCCATGTTTCACCGGTTACGTTTACGTCCCACTATGGAATAGGTGGTGAGCTTATTGCCATGCATCGGGTACATATCCAGACGAACCACTATTAGAAAATTTTTGTAGTGTTCTACCCGGGAATCGAACCCGGGACCTTCCGATCGGCAGTCGCACTCGCGACCAACACGACCAACGAGGCAGTCAAGAGTCAAACGGGTCAGTATTATGATTAATTGATTATTTTTTTATTCCTTCTTTACATTACAGTTAATGTACGAAATACGAATAAAATAATTTTGTCCCCGTAAATCGCCATTACTTATACCCAAGTAGTTTCAGAATTACAATATAAAATTTGTGTATATTTTTGTTATAAATCTAAAGTTAAATAATTTTTTTTTTTTGCCATGCCACAGTGGAACGTAGACCACCAGACTCACTAATAATTAATTCAGGCCAGCGTCACGCCGATATGTCTGAATAAAAATCGTGAAAATTTTAAGTCGACATATGAGTCAGCGAAGTATACGTACTGTCAAGGATCCCATGTAGGGCGCTGACAGCGGGCGAGGTAGGTAGTTCATGCAGAAAATCGAGTCCCTGATCACAGCAGCGTGCTAGCAGAGGGTCGAGCGGCAAACAACCCAATAGTGGCACTTCCATATCGGCACACATCTGGGCCGCCCCGCCGGTTGTCGCCGGGAAGATCTCGCTATGCGACTGGAAGACAGTGGTTGTGGTTAACGTCTATGTTAAAATGCCGTTCTGGAACATTGGGAGATGAAAGTGATAACAAATGAATATCCAGTTCGTTGGCTTTAACTAAGTTAATTAAGTAACACGATTATGTTTTTTTAATAAATTTAAACGATACGCTTGCAAAACACTTTAACATGTAATGCCATAAGGCAGCACTCATAGACCCAAACTATTTCTGCTATACAAAATATTTATAAATATTACCGAATTAATCTATAAACAGCGTCAAACAGCATAAATTAACGAGTACATAATGCTGTCACATTATTACCTCGTACTCACCTTGCAGTTAGGGCAAACAAAGAGCGACATGTTTTCGAGCACGCCGAGCACGCGCACGCCGATCTTTTTGCAGAAGTGCAGCTCCTTGCGCACGTCCAGCAGCGCCAGCTCCTGCGGCGTGCTCACCACCAGCGCCGCCGCGCCGCCCGCCGCGCCCGCCGCGCCCGCCGCCAGGTACTGCGCCGCCGACAGGTGCTCGTCCGACGTGCCTACGCCAAGTAACTAGCCCTTAGTTCACTTTCCGAGCCGATTCTTCGAGAAGTACTGGTTGCAACTTACTTTTTTTAAAGATAAATACATTTTTTTATTACATCCGTCATATCTAATCATTACTAAATAAAATAAAGATAATAAAGTGTATAATATTATTACTTAACGATCTATACCTGGAGGCGTGTCGATCAACAAGTAGTCCAAATCTCCCCAATCTACCTCGCTGAGGAATTGTTTGATCATACCTTGAAATAAAAAAAATATTAAGGAAATAATAATTCACAATATAATAATAATAATAATCGACACATTATAATTCCACTGTTGGAATATGGGTCTCCTCTCATATTGAGAGGGTTAAGGCCATTGTCTGCCACGCTGGCCA
>DWMG01000673.1:0-18034 GCA_018244855.1 Elbella merops
AAAAATGGCGATAGACGTTTATTAGCACCGTAGGCGATAATTTTGTCTAGGTAGGTATCCCATGTAAAACTATATGTATGTAATATTTACGTGCGTTGTATTACGTATTTATAAGTTGAACCAACGATATCTAAACCTAACCCTCTTATAAATAATCGACTTGCTCAGATTAACGTATTTTGCGGTTTTTATAAAAATTTGGTAATTCTAGGTAGATACTATTAACGCAACTTTGTACTAACTATGTATGTAAAATAGTTTTGTGACATAATAAAGTTTAAATTTTTTCAGGTATTCAAAAAAAGTTAGATAGTTCAAGGGACACACTATTTTAGGGAAAGGACCCCTGCTCTGAGAAATTGTTTTGAAAACAAAACTAAATAAGAATAAATAAGAAAGGTAAACTACCAGTTCAGACTACCGACATTTTAAATTTGATCAAAATCGCTGAAACGGTTCAGTCGTGAAAGCCTAACAAACGGACAGATCTATTTTTTCATTTTCTGTAAACGGAGATTCAAAAAAATTGGGATAGTTCTGGAATACCTTTAAAAATATATAAAAAAACAATTGAAACTCTACTGCAGCCATTCTACATTACTCTGTAGGATTAAGTAATTTTGTCACGATACAGCATTTCAAAACATTCCGCTTGACGTCAAAGGACTTTCGGGGATTTCTTCAACAACATGTTTATCGGGGACAGTTCTCACGGCAAGCGTCAGCTGTCAAGTTAGGACGGATAGTGTATATCATTAAGGGTTTCTTCCAATTTTCTCAATAGAATGTCAATTTATATAGGTACTTAGGTTCATTGTTCAGCCAGGTCCGTTATGGGTTAGGTAGAAATTCGGAATATATTATATGTCTATTTTTAGAACCGATAGGCTTCTTCTATATTCATAACTTTTTATCCACGCATATAGAGTGTTTATTATTATCGTTCAATATATGTAGGACATACTACCTTTTATTATACACTTAGTTTTTTAACAAAAGCCTGTATTTAAAAATATATAAGAATTTTTAAAAAATATCTTTCCCTAAGGGACCTAACAGTCTCTATAGATGTCTGTGTCCTCTGAGCACATTACCTAGGACACATTAACATAACTAGTTAGCGACTCTACAGTTAGATCATGGCCATAGCCCAGATGGGTGATCATAAAAGAAATAGGAAACTCCTACTAGTTGCAGTGTGGCGCATTCTTCCATACAACTTTCCTTTTATAGTCAACTGTGTTACTATGATGGATAGGTACGATGACGTTTTAATTTGTGGATAATTTCAAGTTAATTATACCTTAAACGGGGAACATTGGGACCTACTGGCTTTTTATTGACATTGTATAGATTTTTTTTTCAATTATGCCATTACGTGAATGTAATGTCATATGTTATTTTTTTAATTTGTTTTACGTTCTCTTTTGAGTTTTAACCTCCAAAGCGCCTTGATAGCTGCTGAAAAATATGTTTAATTAATGTTTGCATGTAATTTTTACATGCCAGTTTCAACCATGTCGATATTTAAGGTACTGTTTGAGACCACGGTGTTTGAGACCACGGTCGTAGAAAATTATATTATGATAAAAAAATATCGTTTTAGGGTATGAAATAATGTTTCAAATATATAGTTTAATAGTTTTATGGGATACCTATATTTGTCGATTGCCAGTAACTAAATTATATTTCACATATTAGTTGGCCAAAAATCCGGGTCATGTTAAGCGAATCAACTACCCAAAAATTCAATTACAGTATGCAGTAAAGATTTTTTATTTAGTTTTTCGATTCCTAAACAAATTTATTGTGATTAAATAAAAATTTGGAATAATATTCATTTCGCAAAATCTCTAAACATTATATTATTATTATTGAATATTGCTTGCAAAGTATAATATTATAATTTAACGCCTCAATTTACTACTTTTTAAAATATTTAATAAACACGCGGAAAGTGTACAATCGTCATCACACGTACAGATTAATAATGTTGTGAACATGTGACATTCATTCGTGTTCGTTCACTAATCGAACTTTATTGGACTGGTAGGTAGTGAGTAATGACCGATTAATCGGAATAGACAGTTATTAGAAATCAGTTGTAATGTGACACTTTATCGTCAATTACGAAATGCCAAGCAAATGGCAAAGGTTAACTCGATGTATGGAAAAAACGGATTACAACCTACGTGATTTTTATTCATTACACGTATTAATTAACAACAATAGGGGAATACGTCTAAATAGAATACGCTGTTTAACGCGTGGTAGACGCACTGATTAGATGAATCATTTAATTCTTGGGTTATTGAATAATGGATACATTGGACCATAAATATGCCAATTTTATCGTAAAAATAATTTTTGTAATCTGTTGTACCTCAGCACCTATATCTGTATAGTAACGTAATTGTTATTAAAACAATTTAATATGTTTCTGCTTAATAGTATCTGTTAATAGTTGCCTGTCCACGTCCACTAGATACCATAATATGATTTCCTAGGAGAAACAGAGCGTTAGGTTACGTAAGATTTTTTTCAACACATTACAATTCCACTGTTGGAATACGGGTCTCCTCTCATATTGAGAGGGTTAAGCTCATAGTCTGCCACGCTGGCCAAGTGCGGGTTGGCAGACTTCACACACCTTAGATTTTTTTTTTTTTTAATAAATATAAATTCTAAGGTGTGCAAGTTTCCTCACGGTTCACCGTTAGCAAGTGATATTTAAATTTATAAACGCACTTTTGTAAAGAGGTGCGCGCCAAGGATTTGAACCCGGCACCCCCGGAGTGAGGGGCTGAATTCTTAACCACTAGGCTATCACTGCTTCTGCTTCTTAGGTAAGATTAGGATCCCATATAGGACAGCTAAATCTACAACTACCTACATTTATACTCTCCAAGCCAGCAACAAGTTTTCATGACATGACTTTCCTAGCGATAACTCGTAGAATACTTGAGGGAGTTGTATTATAAAGTCTTGGAGTGAGAAGCAGCAGTCCCTTAAAAACGTGGAAAAAAATGTTGTCTATTATTTCTTCTCAATTGGAAATGGGAAGAAATGACTGACGAAATTTGTCAGGTACAAATTTCGTCAGGCATTTGTTCGTGATCGTGAATTATTAGCAGTAACTGCATTAGCACTAATTATAGACCTGTACTAAATGAACTAACATTTTAATAATCGTCGTACTTTACAGGGCTAGTATCAATTAAGTCTCTAGTCTTATTAACAACTATTACTAACTGAATGAACGCCAACGGTCCTACTATTCTTATAGTTCTGTTTGTAGTCAGTTGCAACTGTTGGGAAAAGGCCATTTGTAACTGTAGTCTACCTGTTTCCTACCCTTTTCACATAAAAAAATTAAGTATTAATTAATTTAAAATCCTATTTCGACATGAAAAAATTCAGACGATATGTCATTTCACAATGTAATTAAATTTCACAATTCTCAATTAAATTAAATTTCCATACAATTCATTAGCAAATCAAAATTTTAACACATGAATGCATTCATTCAATAATTATATTTAAATTTCATAAAATCTACAATTCTATAGTGCATTGGTACCATTGAGTTTATAATAAAACCACTCGGGCTTATAATAAATGCTGATCAAAGGAGAGATAAACTATTCAAAGCATCGAGGATTTCTTTGCACCAGAACAATACATCGGCAATAAAACATGAAACGAGTGCAGTGCTTATAAACAAAAGGCAAACGAAACTGAACCTACGGACATATTATGTATATTCTACCTATTAAAACACCAAACTCCGACCGAATGAAGTTCTAAGCTTTTAAGGCTTCATTCATGCTGTCCTTGTTGCACTTGCACAAATTGTCTTGCAGTGTTCTCGCTCGTGTCACAAACGCCAACTAGCGGCTAAAAAGAGCATCATCTGACATGCGCGTACACTCATTCTTTGTATTGTATTCGGTATTGCGACGAACGCGTATACGATATTAAATTAAACGGTTTTAACTGTACAAATATATAAAATTGCCGGGATAATGACACGGTAGTGATTTATGAGTGCGTGTGTGTAAAGAAAATGTGTGTTTGTGTCATTAAATGAATGTTCGCGGTTTTGTTGACATATCTGGTTTGTTGACTTGGAGTCCAAAAAACAGCATCAAAATAAAACTGAAACGTAAGTAAAATAATTTATTTTAATATCTGTCACGATTGTTTTGGTCTATTTTGAATTTAGGAAAAAATACAGATATTCATTAATTTTGCAAAATTATTTTCCTTTTTCTCATAAGTCTTATTAAGTGTCTATAAAAACTAATGTGTAGTTATCATTGGTTTTTGACTACTTTTCCGAACGAAATGTTTAAATTTATTTGCCTTTTACTTCATTGGAGAGATAATTCAGAATGGTTGCTTTGAGAATACATATTTTTTAAATCAGCATTACAGGTTAAGAACTGATAAAGGTTACAATATATAATTTTTATATATTTATTAGAAAATTCTCATGCTTGCTTTTTTAAATATCTTTAACGCAATGAATACGTTCTTTGATTTTTATATTATTATTAAAATTATATATCTAGATTAATTTAAAACCGGTTCACATATAAATCGGAGTACGCGACCAAATCTAAAGGTTATTCACCTTTACCTTCACCACTTAAGGATTTTTGGAAATACGTTTGTCCATCTTTTTAATTACTAGGTACTATATAATACTACTAGTGGAAATTTGCATTTTTATAAAAATGTACATAGACACAGGTTTTCAATTTAAAAAAATAATAAAAAAATAATAATATTAAGTACGATGTTAGATGTTACCATTACAACTAATTATTAATCTTCACACGTTTAAAAGCGATATACAATTTTTTCACGAATTAAAAAGCTACTAAAACATAAGTATGCTTTACTCGAAATACTTGCAGTATTTCACACAACTGATAATAGGTTTAATTCGATATAAAGAAATTATTTTAGTCGAATTTTACGATAATATTCCGTTTAATTAATAATTGTGTAGCAAAATACCGTAATGTCAATGCAACACTGTTTTATATAACTGGAATATTAATACTATAAAGCACCATTACTGACTATAAGAACGTGATCATAAATAAACAACGTTTATGTTAGAAAGTCGTTTTTTTCTGTTATGACAGAAACAATACATAGTATAAATAGTTCAATAAAATGTATACCTGACTGTGTATAATATTCTGGCTAATCGTCATAGTGCAGCCTATCTAGGCGCTGCTAAATTCCCTAGATGCTAACGGGCAGCAGCGTAGGTGATAGGAAAAGTCGTGCTCTGTAATCCCCAACCTGCATGTTCTGCATGGGCATTATGGGGAAAAACCAGTCAGGAGAGTACTACTTCCAGCAGTGGACCTAAACAAGCTGATGATAAAGATGATGAATCTAAGAAGGTACAAATACTTTCAATAATAGCAAAAAATACAAATTACAATACAAATACTTTCAATAATAGCCAAAAATAGACGCAATCTAGTGAAAGGCTATTGTAAAAATGTATAATAAAATTTTCATTAAACTATAAAATTTTCATAATATCCAAGTTCTTAGATGATTACTCTACGGTTATTACATTACAACAGATAAAAAAATAACTAAAATTTTTTGATCACGATTTATTTCTTTAGAGATTAGAACAACAATACGCAATAGACAAGAGTTATTTTTTTTAAAAGTGCGCCCCCGGTCATCGGCGTTACATCGTTATGAATATCTTACGTCACACAGCCATTTAAAATTCAAATGAAAGTGTGCATTTTGTTGTGAAAAAATCGTTCATCCATTTATTCATCTGTTTCATCAACAGACCGAAACGTCGTCCGTAAGACATTTTGCGATCGGAAAGACAGAGAATATTGATAATGAACAGTTTAATCGATTCTTACAAGTCGTCAGTATAATATTTAGAATTATTTATTGTCACGTAAAATGTTTTACGTTTTCTTGCGCAGATTTCCGTATACAACTTGAAGAGATTTTATTAATGCGTTAAATATGTGTATAAACATATAGATACTTAACTCTATTTGTATATAATAAATTTAAGTAGTAAAAAGAAGACTAGAAAACAAAGTAACCAGACAAAATAAAGAGGAAAAATTATAAAGCCGATTTTTTAAATTCGGCTTCAGTCGGATAAAGAGGCTCGACAACAAAATAAAGTCCCTTTTCCACTGATGTGTAATTCATAGAATGTTTTAAGAGGTACAAGACCTTTTCGCTCTGGTGCATGTATAAACAATGTGTTAAGACTGAGTTTGGCTGGTATATGTATGTTCTGCCATCGATATTAAAGGCTTCTTCCATAAGACTACCCTTATCAATTTTATCTTAATCTTACTCACAATTAGCTGAATTATGCCTAAGCTGATTTTTTTTTTATAGAATAGGGGGCAAACGAGCAAACGAGATGATTTGATGCACCAAATTCGATCAAATGCACACGAAATCTACACTTACAATTATTTTAACCGTTATATGATCAAAGTAAAATTTCGTTGAATAATAAATAACGCATGAAAATGTCAAATAGATATCATACTAAATCTCAACATGTTGATTGTAAATCTCTCGAGACTGGTAACACTGGGGAAATACTATCATAAAACCTACTGGCCTCATACACAAATAGCAACACTTGTGTTAGTTAGATACCTATTATTACTAATACAACGAACAAGAGATGGGTCATGCCAACGTAACTGGAGCACCACAGTATGAAACATCACGTTCGGCCCTAATTATCTCATGATAAGGATGGAGTTATTGCGTTTAAGTAGCGCTTTCCGGCCCCTTGATCCTCGTTTCTTAGTCAGTTGGAACATGGGTATGGTTTGCTTATTCGTTTGTTTATTAGGTTCTCAAATGCACAATACGTTTTTTATAGCAGTACGCCATGATTGACTACAATCTCACCTGATGGTAAGCGAAAGCAAAGTGCTTATTCACTCTTGCTTTGAATAGTTTCAAACGTATCATCACGCCTGTAAACCCGGTAGATGGACACTGGACACAAAGCCAGACTCCGAGCCATTACTGGTAATTTTAACACAGAAAAATCGAATAGTACCCGACCCGCGGTTCGAACTCAGAACCTCTCTATCTGTAGTCACGCTTGCAACCACCTCTTCCAACGAGGCAGTAAAATAATTGAATGGTTCGAGTTTCTTAGAATCAGGAATAATAGACACCGGCAGAGATTTCCATTCTTTTGCAGTCTGCAGGTATTTGGCTCGATTCTTCCTGTCTACTCCTTAAGGGACATGGGGTGACGATAAAATAATAATAATTGAAGTGTTAACATCATGTACCCACAATTACAATTGAATATGACATTTGCCTTTTTAAGCATCGGAAATTAAATAAGTTAAACAATTTAACTGAAATATATCCCTATAATTGCAATTATTACCAAGAGTGAACCAATGCTCTTTATCATTATCATCGATTTTTTAGTTTATTCACTGTCCGACACGGATACTTTTAACACAATGAGAAGGGTTAAACACGCTTTGATAAGTAAAAGTGACAGACTTACTATTAAATGCCACTTATTGTCAAATTACTACTATTATTTTTCTACATTGGTCTGTCTCGTTGCTCGAGTGGTTACAAGGTCGACTGCCGATCGGGAGGTCATGGGTTCAAATCCCGGGTCGGGTACTATTGGATTTTTCTAATTAAGAATTTTTAGCAGTGACTCGGAGTCAGGATCTGTGCCCGATGTATAGCAATAGGCTCACCACCTATTCCATTGTGGGACTTAACGTAACTGGTGAAACGTGGGGGTGTACTATACTCCTCTGCCTACGCCTTCGGGCATTACAAGCGTGATGTTAAGTTATGTTATTGTCACATCCTACTATCATTAAGCTACATAACACTATACACAAAAACCGTTTTTTATATTCGAAGTCTTCATTTTCTTATCAGTCCAAGGGTCACCTTATAGAACAGTTTCAAGTTCAAGTTAACTCAGGTGCCTGTATAATGTAATTATTGTACTGTCCTGTATCTAGATTCGTACCTAATTACTTTGAAAGTGTCCACAGCAACCGTAACGCTACGAAACCCAGCGAGAACTTTGAACCGTGAATAAAGTATCATTTAATGATATAGACATAGTGAATGTCCACTCAAATTCGGTTTGTACTAAAACTGCGCCAATTTGATTTTGTTTTTACTAGTTAGCGGCTGGTGCGCAAAATTGGTTTTTATTAATGTTAAAAATTCCTATATAAGTACATATAGTATTCCAAAATTGAGAAGTAAATAATTATGGTATGTTAATATTAACGTAATATAACGCCTTTAATCCCTGAATGTAGGCAGAGCAGTATAGTACGCTCACACCCGTTTCGCCAGTTGTATGTACGTTCCACTGTGGAATAAGGATGAGCCTATTGCCATACACTGGGCACAAATCGAAATTCCCAGCCACTGCTATGAATGTCAGGTTAGAAGAACCCTATAGTACGCGACTCGGGGACGTAAACTCAGAACCTCTTGATCAGCAGTCGCGCTTGCAGTTAATAGAAAAACGAGACACTCAATTTTAATATCAAGATTGAAGATCTTGTTGTCACATTTTGTCCAATTTTGCATCATTGTGGATCTTGGAAAGGTATTTCCGTCTAACTGTGGCTTATAAATGTCGGCTGATGATTATAACAATGATCACGACGACAAGGTACATGATGAATCCCACGTGTTCCGTACACATACCAAAACACTGATAGCTTAAAGATGTCGAAAAAAGAGTTTTTTATTAGATGTTGAAGCTTTGCTCGACTATCCCGGAAGGGACTTGGCGTAATGATATAAAAGAATGTTGAGCGCAAGCGAGCTACTGGTATGAAAAAATACAAAATAGATTAAATAAATGAATAATGGTAAATATGTGTATATTTTATTCAGACAGAAGCACGTACAAATTGCCAATTATTTTTTTAAATCTTTTCTTTTCAATCTATGTAGTACGGGGTTGCAACGCGACCTCAATCTGCAAGACCCGGCGAGAAACTGAAAATCTTGTTTTTATTTATTCTATATTGCAAGTTCTCGTTTTTAATGTCGTAGTTTTTGTTACTAACAGGCATTAGGAAAATAAATATATATATTGTTACTTGCACTTCGTTATAAAGGGCGAAATTACCGGTATGTGTCGAGCCATGCAAATGTATAAAACTACATTGACTCACAGGAGAAATAAAAGTCTTTTAAATCGAAATGCATGTATAAAGAAAGATGTATATAGAGGAAGCGTGTCAGCTCTGTAAACTTTTAACACTCCCTGCTCTCTGCCTATCGCATGCGCATCTGGCGTGACGTTTATAATAATACACAGTCTGTGGAAGAGCAAAAAATACATTATGCAAGCAAAATTGTAATGAAATCCACGCAAGCAAGTAAGCGTGACCGTAAATAAGAATATGTAAATTTCTAAACCTCCAGTTATCTTATCTATAATGACGGGCGTCACTAAGTTCTGTTTAAATTATTCAGTTATGGTGTGTAGATAGGAAAAAATGGGAAATGGCCACTGTTAGGACGCCATGAAAGCGGAGTCCAAAGCATGACTATGAGTACAAATTTTTCGTAATATTGTATCAATATTATCATCTCAACACTTCGAAATTAAAATCCTAGAAATACATCTGAACTAATCGCCTCGATCGCATCTGAGTTGACTATGTCTGACTAATTTCCGACCGTCAAGCTAATGGCTACATGTAAGCTCCATAAATATTCCACCATTGAAAAACGTGTACTATTTTAAAAATAATTATCTTATGTTTATCTAATGTTTAATTAAATCCTGGTACGGGAACGCTTAGTTCACGTATAGTTTTTTTTTTTTGAATACTAGTAGATTGAACATATCCGAAAGCCTTTTCCACGACCTGTTATCGATTGTAGTGACCTCTCAACGATAGTCCGAAAAAGCGGTACTTGAGTTACGCTACATACAAGCTGTATCTACGATTTTTTTGCGTTTACGAAACATATGTATTTCGTGAAACTGTTTTCTCTGTATCGTCACGCGATATCCCTTACGGGGTGGACAAGGAACCGTTTACTTATTCATACATATGTATCTCTATCTTTAGAGACCTGACGTGCTACATTCATCACTCGCTTCATTCATTAATTCATGCTTTTCATTAAATGTATTTTATTACTTGTAGACGACTGAACATTGTATATTCTCGCTCTTACATTGCTGGACCGTGCATTGTGGTACGCAATGATAGTAATTGAAAAGCAGTATTTGCTACTTAAAGGCAATTGATACTGATTTTGTCAATCAATTGTAACTGAAAACCTATTAAATATATAGCTACTAAATTTATAACATCGATAATGTAGTTGCAATATATGAGCATTAAATATTATTAGCATTTATAAGCATTTATTTTTCATTATATACGAGCATTTAAAAATTTGATATACAAATGACTCAGTCTGTAATTCAATACAAAGGACAAATGATCTGAAATACAATAATGATTTTATAACACATACTCATCCGTGACAATAAAATATTATATAGCAGGTGGACACATCTCATTTGTTTATTATCCCTGTTATGAATTTAGTTTGAAATTTTGCCAACGTCGCCGTCTGGGCCCGCGGTCGCGCCGCGCATAGCAAGTGGCCGGAGCAATCGTTAACTAAATCAACATTCTTCAAACATATTATGTATGGTGTCATTGATTCAACTGAGTCAGCGCGACTCGAAGAAATTGATATGACGACGTGTGAGGTATAAATATCGCTAATGTTATATAAATATGAATGTTTTCATGTTAAGTCTTCGAAACTGGCGTGTGTTTATGAAGAGACTGATAAATGTAAGCAAAAGCACATCAAGTTTGAAAGGTCTGTAAGGATTTGGCACTCAGTGCTATCTGCCCACTGCGTAAGGGACCTGGCGTGATAGTGTGATAATATAAATGTTACATAAATATTATTGTTCGTATGTTTTGTCATATAATAATGCTCAATCAAATCCACGGATTGACATAAAATTTGGCGCGAAGGTATCTCAAACTGTACGCCATTTTTTGCCGGTTCGCTGGTTTAATAGTTTGTGTTCCGCGTGCTGAGCCGAGGGGCGATATTCGTGTGATAAGCACGATTTGTCTTTGCTACTGGGTGTCACATTACCTATGTAAATGTGTGTTAGAATTTTATATATGTAGATTATCAGACGTCTGGTTACCACAGAGCAGAATCTGCTTAGATTTAAATCAGATGGTCGTGCACAGTGCAGATATCAAGATATTTAATAATTGTTTGTTTGGTTAGTTTTGAGAAAGAACAATGAGCTTAAAAAGTTGTTTATTAATAATAAAACTATTGTCTATTAATGTTACAGTACAAAAAAACCAGTATGCATAAATTGTTTGAAGTTTGATGTTTGTATTTTCATTACATACCTGTATCAATTTCTGTTAAAGTATGTCGCTTGCAGTGTTGTATTGTTATCTGTGATATCCTCGAATATTGAACCGACCAGATGTCGTGAGGGACGTTCGGATATATTTCTCAAGGGTAATAAGGTATATGGATGAGATGGAAAGATAGATAGAAGAGAGTCAGCAGTACGTGTCTACAAAATGAATTCAATTGTAACTTAATATTGTAGTAACGTTATACTTAGATATGCAGTCGTAACACCACGTTACGTAGTACCACCACCACCACGTAAATCTTCATGTCCGCTCGCTAATTTCCTGCTTGTTTGGGAACCATGATTCCAGTGATTAGCGAATCTGACTGTTGAACTAGGAATTGCTTGTTCGATTCCTATCCAAGATAAACATTTGAGTGATCAGCAGGAGTATTTGTTCTATGTCTGGGTATAAAATGAACTTAGAAATTCATATATTTGTTTATCAATTTTCTGCCCTATCTAACCTTCTTGTCTATTTTGGGGTCAGATGCCCGTAAATTTGACCCAAGAGACGATAATAATTATATCACGTCAAATTCCCGACAGGATAGACAGAGAGCAAAGGATAGAGATATTTGGAACACGGTTCTCTCTGCCTACTATTATTATTATTGTTAATATCATTATTTTTAATAGTAATAAAAGTGACTATAATAATAGTCGCTGTCTACTGCACTCCGGTCGACACCGGTCACATCGACCTAAGTAATAATATCTATTACCATATTTATTTAGGCATCCGACCTGAATATAAAATGAGATTGCCGTGGAATCAAATGTCAATCATAATGATGAACTTGACTACGAATTGCTTTGTAATCGTTGGCACAATGTCATTGAAATATTAAGTGGGAGCGTCGATTTTATCACACATTAACTATTAATACGTTAACCTTTTCAAGCGGTTGCAGCGCTGTCACGTAACTCACATACAACCTATAAGGTTTAGTTGGCTAATTTGTAAAGCGACGTATTACTGGAATAAACTGTTAATAAATTAAGCTCCAGAAGGCTTTGAAACCTGCGTGTGTGTAAAAAGGAGCGTTGAATATACAAGAAGCACTCTAAATCACTGTCTGATGTAAAAATAGATGGGCACCGATTGCTTTCTGCGTACTCGTTAAGGGACGATGATGAGATAATAAAGATAAGTTATATGACAATTTAGCTTGACTTCAGTTCTAGCAGTAATCAGCATATCGGGGGTTTGTTGGTATATATTTTAAAGCAGTATGTACTGCTCTCCTTCCCCCAAAGGATAGAAGAGCATGCAAACAATATAAATGTTTACATCGTTTCACCTTCTAGCATAGTATTTGTTTGATGATGATGGTGATGAATTGCTATAAAATAAAATCAATTGATTAGTGTACAAGCTAAAATAATATTACTTTTATTGTACAAGCGCCGTAGCTGGTTCTTGACTTCCGGTGGCAAATTTTCCCAATCCCTTCCGTTCTACACGATCTCTATAAGTATTGTTAAGTAAAGTCACTCAAATTTCAGAGGGAACGAATATTTTGATATAGGCATTAATAAATTTATTGGTAACTTGTACAACCCAAAAATAACCATTGACCAAAATGTTACATTTGATTTTAATTGTTATAAAACGGTATATTTAAAGCACCCATATTATATTGCGTTGCAACTTCCCAATAAATTCTATACCATCTTGGTTTAGTGAGATATGCTATGCGAAAATCTATTCATATACCTAATATCTGCGGAACTCCCTGTCTAGGACTAGTCTAGGCAGGGTGTTCTGTCTGGAAATAGATATGAATAGTTTTTCACCGATACAGTACAAAATTGTCCCAATTTCAAAATTGAATACGATATGAATATCAATATATCGAGTTGTAAAATTATCGATACATGACATGTTTGGAGGAATGGGCTACTTTCGCCAGCTATTTCGAGGTCGCTTAACGGCCACTCGAAACTGTTTCGCGACACGAGGGCCAGCGTGGACCATCACTTGGCCATCGGCAATGATATCGATGTAATGGATATTGCTAATCGAGTCACGAACGTTTGCCATCATCGCTCAATAAATATGTTGAAAACAGATCGTGAAATATGCATTTTCTCACTTATAGAAATGGAGGACACGTTACGATTGCGCACATTAGAGTAGGTAAATGATGAGGGTAGGCTGATTGTGACTGGTCATGATGCTATAATGTACACAGTGTAGTCTAACAGCCTAGATACTACAACGAAAATTAAGAATCCTTTCGAAGCTTTTAAAATAATTTTGTGTTGATATTGTGCTCCTCGAAATATAGATAATGTTAATTTGATATATTTATATCTGTATTGTGCACCAGCTTGGCAGAATAAAGAAAGTGATTATACATAATTTCAGATCGATAAAACTGTAACCCTCCTTCCTTCCTGAATAAATGAATTTGAATTCTTTTCCGAATTAGTTAAAATTCTATCATTCAAAACCTCATGCATTTGTTAAGAGCCAAAGGTAAATTATATTAATAATTTAGATACGGAAACAACGGTAACTAAACGAAATTATATGGGAAAGGAGACAAATTAAAATTCCCATAGATAAACATATGTTTGTCCGCCACCCCTCGGCTCGGTTCAGTGACTCAGGAGACATGTGGCATGAGCTATTAGGCACAACACGAGAATATTGCGTAGGTCGGGTTGGTTTTTAATGTTTATTATAACTAATACTGACATACGAAATGCTTAGCCCGATAAATATGATTCAATAGGAGTTAGTGACAAAGTAATATTTCGTGGAGAATCCTATATACCTAAGAGTTCTCTAGAATGTTCTTTGAGGCGTGTGAAATGTGCTGACCGACTCGTTGGTATTGTAGAAGTTTATAACATTAACGTTCTTAATCCTCAGGGAAGACGCTTGTCAAATAATGGTACAATAAAAAAGATACTTGATTGGTTTTTTTGAAACTTTGTTTTCTTAGCATATCAATGGCGACGTATAGTTAGTTGCCATGGTAATAGGACAAGCCAATCGGCTTGGATAATTTTCTGATAGTGGGAGGACGGTCCAAATGTACAGTAACATAGTGAATACTTGCTTGAGAAGGTTCCGTTTATCCATTTCATTATTTGAACTCCAATCACATTTGATAAGTCTATGTATATAACAGATTTCGTTCATGATTGTAAAATAATAAGGTGATAGCGAATTAGGCTCCAACAGGGCTGAATAACAAATGAACTGAGTGAGCCGGATTCTGAATATATCATTGTTAAGATCATCATTGTCAACACTTACTCGTATCCTTCTACTGTTGAAACTAGGTCTTTTCTTAGAATAGGTAGCAGTAGAGTCGGAGCCGTAGTCTGTTATATCGGCCTAGTGCAGTTTGACAGACTTTAAAACCTTAAGGGTCTTGATGGAGAACTTAACAGCATGCAGGTGTCCGCAGCATGTTTTCCGTCACCGTTACAGCAAATGATATTAAATCTTATATTGCACCTTAATTTTGTAATGACAGGCACATGCCAAGCTTGAATCCAATGCCTTCGAAGTAAAAAGTTAAATCACAAACATATTTAAATAATTCTTTCAGTTTAATCATACACCCCAAAGTTTAATTTGTATTTAATCATGAATATACTCGTATGTATGTATTATATTTATAATAATTCTCCTTATTAATTTTCATCAAAGTTTAATCAATTCCAAATGACGCTTAAGATTTTAATATGAAGATAAACCTTATTACATATTATTACTTAATATTAAAATGCTATAAAATTTATAAAAAAATATATATTTTATTTATAAAATATTAATAAAAAATCATAACAAGGATGAGCTATTTTTCAATTTATAATCGTGTGAAATACTGAAGCATTGGTAGCTGTCTTAAGCAACACTTTTAACGATCTTACTCGGGCGTTCCGTCTCGAAATACTTCGTATAGGAGAATTTTAAGCAGTTGGTAGTTAGTTATAATCGTTGGATGACCGTAGTTAAAATTTATCGGCATTTTTAAAAACAAAATTACCGATATGGCTGTCTACTAAAGCATGTAGCTCTGATATGGCTGTAGGTGAGAAACTATCTGTACAGTTAAGCAGTGTCAGGTATTGTTGACTAAACATTGATGGTGATGGGTTAGTGGCAAATTCCCTCGACCTTTTAGAAGGAATCGGAACCTTCAATACAATGTGTTGTGTCATGACATAGAGATAGGTGCGCAAACATTGACATCAAAAACTGATCGATATAATTTAGATTTGTCGATCTGTGGGCAAGTTCAGAAATTCCATTGAAGTGAAGCATCTGAAGCGTTGAATATCTGGTTTGGAATGAAATAGAGAAGCAGTTCGGAAACTTGTCACGACAGGGCTGGATTTTCAGAATGTGTTGAAGATTGTAGAAGGGAAATAGCTCTAGCAGATTTCGCAATTCCGACGGAGAAGGGAGGTGAAGTCGGGCGAACGTGCAGCTTGACCTGATTTTAGTGCAGGGATACACTTGGAGCTTTGCTGTGACGACGCCGCTTAACCTATGCGAGCACATATAAATTATGATTAATCACTTAGAATACACAAAATTCTGTTATGATTGCGGTCCTGTGGCCATTTACCACATATTGTCGTGAGTACCCTTTGAAAAGAATGCCCCTGACAATTGTCACATTTAAATTTAAAATTGAATTTTAGGTGAAGTAATAAATAAGGAACATTCTAAATTCAAGTGTAAATTTTTACTTTCTACCGCGGTAACTATAGGACGGATAATCCTCTAGGGTATCTGTAGTGTGGTATTTTACGAGTCTACTGTATACATATACTAGCGGCAGCTTTACGGCTGGATTAACATCTGACAGCCGGTTTGCCCGTTACACGCAAATGCTTGAAATATATGTTCCAACACCCTGTTAATATAAATCTTTTTTACACCTAGAATATATACATAGCACACTAGTATATAAGTAATTTAATAAACCTTTCAACCTTTTAACTCTTTTTTTCGACATTCAAACCTTTAAGAAAAGAGCGTACACCTTCCTTAAAGGCTGGCAACGCACTTGCTGACCACTGGGTTGCAGGTGTCCATGGGCGACGGCAGTCACTTACCACCAGGTGACCCGTTTGCTCGTTTGCCCCCTATTGTATAAAATAAAATAAAAAATACCTACTGTTTCATTACAAGCGATCGTTTTATCATCGTCATCATTATCAGCATCGATATCATCAACTCATTTATTGATTCTATTGACACGTTTTCTTCCCAGGATGAGAATGTCCATCATTATTTTCAGCTGATGATAGCCCACTTCTGCACGACAACAAGGGGTTCTTCAAGGATTTGGGTACTGAATCTGGTTTTCATCTCCGTTTCATCTTAATTGTTCGATCAACGATTACCTAGCCGAAGAATCGATGTTACTGAACTCTCTTTCTTATTTTGGTTCTGATACAGTTCTATACCAGAGTTTCAGATCTTTCAATACATTATCCAAGCCTGAGAATCAATTCCTTCATTTTTATCGAAAACTTGCAAATATGAGAATGTGCGGTTGTTCAAGATATATGTATTTAGACGAGTATGTCAAAGTGGCAGTTGTTCTTCAATAAAATTGTCAAAGCCTTGTCTCAATTCTTTTGTTCGCTTTATAGTGCACACGCAAAATGGGAATGACAGTTAAAGAAAGACGCGCAAGAAACTCTTCTTTGAAGCTAACTGGGAATCGACTTCTCGTATGGGGACGTGAATATACATGACGGTGACTTACCACCATATACCTATTAATTTGCCTCAATAAAATTAGTATAAAAAATAAAGCAACTTTACTCTTTTACTTGACCAATGCTCCCATGGCGCATTTGATGGAAAACACCTGCATACCTCAACTGAAACAAATGGAACAATGTAACATAAAAACAAGTTTACAAGTAATTGAAATGAAACCTTGACAGATGTGTGACCTATTTAAAAAGCATTCCAGAATTCACACCCCTTTAGAGTGTAGGTACACATATACATACAACGAAAATGAACCGCAGATAAGTAACATGGGCACAGTTCCAAACAAAAGCAACAAAGCGACCGAACAAAACATTGGACCCCATATTGTTCGTGAGCGCTTCCACCTGACGGATCGAAGGTCTGTTTATACAATAGCGTAAGTCCGGGACGTATCTCAACAGGCTCTACAGACCACTTCATAATTTTACAAGTCTTCTGTAAGGAAGTCGTCTCTAAAGTACATTGAATGGAATATCTCCTTGGAAATTTGTTGTTGTGACGTAAGTGTGTACCATGTATTAGACGCGATTGTTGTTTGAATGGTTAGTAACTTGAATTGCGGTGGTTGTGGGATCGGTTTCCAGGCAAGACAAATGTTTGTGTGATTAGAATCTATGTATATTCTATTTGGGTGTTAAATTACGTGTAAGCGTACGTACGTACGTAACTTTATGCCTGTAATCCCCGAAGAGGTAGGCAGAGGAAAGAAGAACACTCCCACGTTTCACCGGTTACGTTTACGTCCCACTATGGAATAGGTGGTGAGCCTATTGCCATGCATCGGG
>DWMG01000674.1:0-18030 GCA_018244855.1 Elbella merops
GCCGGGAGACGACGGTCTTGCCCCGGCTTCGGGAGAACTATCACCTTGCCCATCTTCCAGGTGTTCGGGAAGTGGCCAGTGCGGATGATGCCGTTGAAGAGCCTGGTCATTACGACCATGGCTCTCCTGGGCAGCATAGCCAGCGCCACATTCGGGATGCCATCGGGGCCCGGCGCCTTGCGTTTGGGTAAACGCGCGGCGGCCATCCGGGTTTCGGAAGGAGCGATGAATATCACTCCCTCCGGTCCCGGCAACGGGCCACCGATGAAATCCCTGACGCGGTCTTCCATCAGCTGGTGATGTTCGCGGGCAACAGGGTCCGCGGGGTGAGGAGCGAACTGCTCTTCAAGGTACCCCGCAAGGATCTCCGCTCGGTCCTTCGCTGCATAGTACCGTATGCCGTCGTTTTTAAGCAACGGACATACAGGCGCTTTCGCTCGGGTAAGCTGTCTGTTGAGATGATGGAGTGACGTCTCGCTTTCGCCAGCCTGGTCGACTCTCGCCTCCCAGGTGGCTCCGCGGTGCATCCTCATCTCCGCACTCAGCCTCTCCGCCGCAGCGTTCAGGTCACGCTTGACCCGGGGACACCGGGTCTGCGCCCAGATTCGTCGCAGCTCGCGCTTGCGTTTAAGCAAGCGCTGGAGGCGGACGGGGAGTTGGTCGCGTCGACTCTCTGCCGGAACGGTGGTGGTGGACGCCTCCAGAGCGGTTGACACCGCGCCCATGAAGGCCTGTACGGAGTCCTCCACCCCGTCCGGGGTTGAGGGCGACCCGATCAGTTGGATGTTGGCCAACTTGGACCGAAAGGACTCCCAGTCCGTCCTGCGACGAATTCTAGGGAATCCCACAAATTCGGCCCCTAGGCCGAGAGTGATCAGAACGGGAAGATGCTGTGTGTCCAGGTCATACAGCACTTCGAGATGGATTGGACAAGGGAGACCCTTGTGGAGCACGATATCCAGGACATCGGGATGGTGGAACTCGGCCGTGGGTACATGGGTGGGTGCTTCTGGCCCAAGCACCTCATACCCTTTCGCCTCGGCGTCAGCGTATAACTTGCGTCCCGCTGACGTGACGATTCTGGATCCCCAAGCCGTATGCTTGGCATTGAAGTCGCCAGCCAGTAAGGTCGCAGTGTCACCATCCATGATGTTGATATAAGCCGACAGCTTTTTGGACTTTGTATTATATGTATAGTTATATTTCTTAGAAAACCCCCTATCGACCTCAGTTCAAAGAGTTTGTAAAACGTTTACGAAATAATCCTTAGTTTCAAGGCGTGAGATGAAATTAAATTAAAAAGAACAGTAAAGCCAGTTTTGTTTCCTACAATAACACAGGTATAACAAGAATTTTGAAGATCATTGATAATTTATCTTCAAATTCACTTACAATCTACACAAACTACATAATCTCAGTCGGTTTAAACTTGAGCATAATAAAACCCTATATTAAGAAAAATTAAAGACAAACACATAAAACAACTGCATTATGCATCACAATAATAACAAACAGTTAAACGATGAAGTTTGAAATAAATTAAATAACCACAGGAGGAGATAATATGTTCTATTGTTTCTTAATTTCATTGCTTCTAGAATGAAACGAGATAAAAAACGGGTGACTTTAGCGGCAGTAATTTAGTTAAAAGATACTAAAATATTGATTTCCATTATTGTAAATTTATATCGAGGGTTGTGTTTTTTTTTGCGTATAAACATTCATAAATTCTCATTGTTAATAAATTTTCGACGTTATAGTAATACTGACCTTGCACTGGAAAGATAATTCGAAGTTACTATCAACTACTGGCCATTTTTGTTCCAAGACGTTTTTGTTCCAATCGAGGTATGGCGAATCAACGCTTATTCTTCCGGGCGCGGAACGAAAACCCGCCCAAAGTTCTGAACAAAAATGTGGTGTTACAGGTGAAATCATAATTATTAACTGTGCCAGCGCAATTTCAAACTGGACACTCTTAGTTACGATCTCCGCTGGTAAATTTTTCTGTAACAAACATCACAATCATTCAAAAAACAGTCATATTTAAATAAATATAGAAGCAATTATATTTAGTTTGAGAACTTACCCTCAAAACATTAGTTAGACTTTGTAATCTTGATATTCCAACGCTCAGTTTTTGGGTGTATTTAAAATGGTAAGTGGCTGTCGCTATGAAGTAGTTACGAGAGTTCCAAATTTTGCTCTCAAATTCTTTAAATTCTCCATCAGATAACGTCTTAACCTGATCCCCAATAATATTGTTTCGTTGTTTTAAAAAGTCTCTGATTGTGAACCATAACCTCTGCTGCCAATTTAGGACACCAGGCAATGCTGTCGAACAAATATAGTTAGTACTTCACTTTCTTGTACTTGAAAAACAAAAATTGGATGTGAACTTACTCGCGTCTGACCAATGTCGGCTTGTAGCGGGTGGTACATCAGCAAGTATTAAAAGCCGAGTTGTGTCACACCCATAAGTTGACAAGAGCCTTTGAGGATTCTCGCCATTATATTTGGATTTACTCATTTTCTCCCACTGTACAGAAACAACTTCTCCTGTGGATTTTTCTTTGTATTTCTTACCCACTTTTTCCACATGTTCAGGTGGGATGTATTTCCCTGATGACTTCACCTTGTAAGACTGTCCCATCACCATACCTTGGACTAGAAGCTTTTTAAACGGTTCTTGAGATGGGGTCCAGCCTAGTGAATGTAAAAAATAGCTCATAAATCGAGCATAATATAAATGCAGTACTGCATGTTCCTTGCCTCCAATATAACAAGTGACTGGTACTTTACCCAGAAGACATTCCTTAGCAAATGGAAATTTCACATTATTTGAATCTAGGTATCGGTAATAATACCATGAGGAATCAACAAATGTGTCCATTGTATCTGTTTCCCTTTTTGCAGTTGTTGAGCATTTAGGGCATTTACAGGTCATCCAATCGTTTAACTTTGACAATGAGTTGGTATCAGTCTCTGATTTATTTATTTTTGGTAACTGGACAGGTAGATCCTCATATGGTACTGGCATAGACCCACATTGTGGACAGTGTATGATTGGTATTGGTGTGCCCCAATAACGCTGTCTGGATATCAACCAATCTTTGAGTTTTGAACTTACATAATATCCCCCATATTGTTTGCTTAAAGCTATATCAACAGCCTTCTGATTTTCATCTTCAATATGAACATTAAATTTCTTTTTAGAAGGTGTGATATTCAGAGACCTTGACAAATATGCATCATTTTCATCAAGTGATGTACAAACTATGTAAACATCTCTACCTTCTGGATATTCAATGGCATCAGTAACAATTACTGGCATGTCTAATTTAGAGATTGGATTATAACATATCAGATTATTTTTTTCTGTAATTTCAAGATCTTGTAATAGAACATGATTCAGACTCATTGTTAGATATTCACCATGGATAAATTTATATGGATCAGATGTCCAGACATCGAGAGATTTACTATTATCATTACATTTTAATGTGAATGTTAATACAATACCATTGCATGCACCAATCCAATGTTTTTGTAAATTTATTATATCATTCCAATTCTCTAAATATTGACTATCAAGTCCATCATATAGACTTTTAGCATACTTGGTGGTTTTAATGAACCATTGAGTTAGAATCTTTTTTTCAACTTTTGCTCCTGATCTCCAAGAACATCCATTGTCGTCCACTTGTTCATCTGCCAGCACTGTGTTGTCCACTGGGTCCCAGTTTACATTTGCCTTGAAATATAGAAACAGTACATATATTGTTATATTGAAAATTAAATATTGCTATTTTATAATTGTATTGGTCAAGGTGATGAAATATTTTTGAAAAAACGTAAAATCATGTCTGTAATTCCCGAAGGGGTAGGCAGAGAAGTGTAGTACACTCCCATTTTTCATCAGTTACGTTTATGTACCATGGAATAGGTGGTGAATCTATTGCCATACACCGGGTACAGATAAAGACTCTGAGCCACTACTAGAAATTTTTAATCAAAAAAATCCAATAATACCCGACCCGGGATTTGAACCCAGGACCTCCCGATCGGCAGTCGCGTATGCAACCACCCGACCAGCGAAACAGTCAAATAAATATTTTTTGAGTAGAGAATTATCTTATATATGAAAAGCTTATACTATATTAGATCCCAATCAAATAAGAACAAAATGTATTGTGTAGGATGTTCTCCAGCAAGGTGGGATGACGATCTGCGAAAGGCTTCAGGCAGATGCTGGATGCGTTAAGCCGAGGAAAGAGTGTGATGGTGCTTATTGGGGGAGGCCCTATGTCCAGCAGTGGACTGAAACAGGCTGGTGATGATGATGATGATGATGTATTGTGTTGGACATTTTACTGCATGTATAAAGTTAAAAAATAATGTCTATACAATATAACTTTACCCATAATTTAAAAGTGCAAACAATATTACAGCAAAAATCTCTTTTGACAAAAAGTAATATAAGCAAAAAGGTTTACCATGGAACTGACTTTGTTATTATTATATCTTTGTAACACCTTAAAGAGTGATACAATGACATAAGGGTGTATTCAATACCACAACTCCAGTCAACCCTGACTGATGGTGAGAACATGTTTTAGTATAACAACTTGTAGCATAAGTTAAATCACTTACTTTGCTCTGATACACCATGCCATTTTCATACAACTTGAGAAATATATATTGTGTCCACTTATAGTAACTGGGGTCACATGTATTGACCTCCTTGTCCCAGTCAAAATTATACCCCAGTTGTTTCAGTTGAGCCCTCATAGTTCCTATATTTGACTCGGTCCATACATGAGGTGGAATGTTTCTTTCAATGGCAGCATTTTCAGCTGGCAGGCCAAAGGCATCCCAGCCAATTGGATGTATGACATTTTTATCACTAAGTTTGTGGAACCTTGCAAGGGTATCAGATATTGAATATACTCTGACATGACCCATGTGTAAATTGCCCGATGGGTATGGGAACATAGGTAAAATGTAATAATTATCTTTGCCTTCTTGATTCAATGATTTAGACAATACTTCATTGGACCAATGCTTCTCTATTTGTAATTTAATATCGGTAGAAATGTTTTCATTCTAAAATCAAAATAAATAAATAAAACGAAACAAGTATGACATGTTGTGTAGTACGCTGTTTTCATTTAGGTTTTTATTTATGTTTTTCTTACCCAATAGCCTAAACAGGTTTTGTGCCTTCGAAATAAATGTACCACACTTGTTCGAAGTCTAAATGAATGTTTAGATTTTTTCAAGGATATCCTGTAAATAGCTGACATTTTCAAAATATTTAATTGTGATATTGGTTGTGGTTAATTTTTAGCGGTTTGAAAACCATATTTTTATAAATGTAATATGAACGTTATTGATGTGCATGTATTTCTAAATATAGTATTTCGGTAAAACTAACAACTATTGTCGACATTAGTGTTTTAATGTAGCTTAACTGAACCAACGGTGCGCGGAGTATGATATATTTTCTTGGTTATAATAACTGACTATGACTACTACAATTAGAAAATTATACAGAGCCGAAATTTTTTTTATCAACCAAAGCTAATGTTGCAAGTGTTTGGAAGAGTTGATTAGCACGTAAGGTATTAAAATTAGAATTGAACGTTTAAAACCGCCACAATAATAAAAATATTGCACTGTCAAATCAAATGTCAATGTCGATCACAATGGGTGCGTTCCATTATGTGTTCACGCTCACGACCACAGTTTTTCCCGTTCCACTTGTCTGTGAGCGTTACAGTCGTAAACGATCTTACGGTCGCTATGTTTGTTGCTTTGAGTTTTGACAATCCCGCCAATTTTCTCGACGATCGCGGCGACCCACCATAACAGATGGGTCGCCGTGAGCTTCGCGTGAGCGTCATGAAGACGTCACGAGTGTAGTTTTCGCCGCGACCACAACGACCGCGGTCGCTATGTGGAACGACTAAAGGAGCATTTTGATCGTTGTGGCCGCTTAGTGGAACGCACCCAATGTCTCAGAGTATGGTACAGATGATAAAATTAGTATAATCAATCAACGACGGGTTCTCAACGCTACATCAAATTACACAACATGAGAACAAACAGTTATAAGAGTTCATATCGAAATAACATCCACGTATATTTGCCCGTAATAAGTTACATAAGATTATTGTGGAGAAATGGTAATTTTTTTTATTAGGGACTTGTTAACTTCCCTCCGAGGTGTTGACTATATTTTTATATGATACCCAATTTTAGTTAATAAAATTATCTACCAAAATATTATGTAATACCGTCACAGACATACCATATTAAAAAACCACAATATCTATCAAAATATAAATTTAATAAAAGAGGGATAAGAAATTTAAATTAATTTAGAGTAAAGGTTAATAATCTGTTTACTAAGTATTGTATAAGTATACCATAGACAATATACAGTTGTATACTGTCGTTCTTCTGTCTACTGTCTGCAATATTTTATTACAGTGAACAACTGAACAGTTTAGTTTATAAAATTACGTCGTAAGGCAGACGTGCCATACTTGGTACAGTTCCATAATATCAAATTTGAAGTCGTTGAAATGGCTAAGCCTAAAACAGACGATGCTTCTGAAGAGGCTAAGAAAATAGTAGACGATGCAAAAAATTTTATCGAAAAAGCTATATCAGACATTGGTAAAACTTCCGCAACCAAACAGCTAATTTTAGGAACTGCGTCAGGATGGTATGTGGTTACTCATCATGTTCTTTGTTTATTTATGCACGTATATAAACTACGATCATGAGTTTCAATTCTTTTTTTAAATATATTTTAGGATCACAGGATTCATATCCATGAAAATCGGGAAAATCGCGGCAGTAGGCATTGGCGGTGGTGTTATATTATTGCACATTGCGAGTCAGAAAGGCTACGTTGATATCAATTGGGACAAAATCAATAAGAGAGTTGACAAAATCACCGATAAAATCGAAAAAGAAGCGACAGGAAAATCTCCAGATTTTCTCGAAAAAGTTAGTAAATTTTACGAGTTCGTTTTTAATCTTCAAAATTATACTGGCTTATATACAAAGGTAAAACTATGAAGGTCTTTTCAGCTGGTACTTTGGTGCCATTCACTGAATAGATAATAATACACACACACTCAAAATACTATGTCAATGCTATTACAGCATGTATTTTACTACTTCAAATTTTCAAAATACAGCATTTTAAATTTCACTTCAATGGTTAAAGTTATTCAAACTAATCATTTAAAATCTTGTTTTAATTATATCTTGTTTCTTGGTTAAAATTAGATTTATTAAAATACAATTACATGTCTGCAATATGTAAGTTGTAGAAATATGGTTTTAATTTGATTTTCCTTCAATTGTATTATTTTTAATACCTATATATGCGTCAAACTTATTAAAAATATACCAAAATATTTTTTTTCTGGCATAGGAACAAAATTTTAGAGTATTCAGTTGACTTGCACAACAGTTCTTCATATTACAAAATCATGCTAAGTGAGTTCAGAGAAGGAGAATTCTCTAATATTAACCATATCATGTTATGACTGGGGTTTTCAGATAATAATATATTTTTATAAAATTGTATACTATATTTATCACTCTTATATAAATGTCGTAACTTCTGTTGGAATGTGGCTCTATACCCATAATTATTATATTTAGTACAACATAATACAGAAAAAATATTTTCTCCTTAAATAATTTTTTTTTTAATTTTGTGCTTGGCCAGTACATCTACACCGGAAGGAACTTCCTATAAGGACATTTCCTCTAAGATTTTATTTTAAATGACATTTTTGTTGCAGGTATTGTCATTTGTCAAAGACAATTCCTATTATTCAGCAGGGTTCACAGGAGGATTCTTTTTTGGGATTGCGTCTTCGTAAATTAAAAATTAATTTTACTCTTTACTAAAGTGAGTTATTTAAAAAATAAATTAAAATATGTAAATGGAATATTTTCCTAAACAGGGTTCTTAGGCATATTTTTAAAGTTATATAGAAGAAAATAATATGTCATAAATTTATTAGAATTAATTATTATGTTATTGATACACTTTATTGTAGATTACTATTAAATTATATAATGACATTATTGATCTGTCTTAGTTGTTCCTACAGTATGAGTGTGTTGTGGTAGTTGTCTTTTAATAGTGTTCATTGGTAGCTTTGTTTCCCCAATGATATTATATTTATAAATATATTAGTTTCTAAACATTTTTTTGTGTTAATGCCCTTGCAGTGTACTATGTGACTGGTCAAGCATATTATATCTTTTGTATATTTTAAATGTTAGTACTCTTTAGTGGTCTGATATTTATTTATTGGTACATATCAAGTGATATAAATGTAATAAATTTCTATTGACCTGGACATAATGATAAAAACTTCATAATTGTAGTATTGTCCTTCATATTTAATTCTGTAATTTATTTTTGCAGATGGGAAGATTTGTCGACCGCAAACTGGACAAGGCTGAAGATTTGTTAAAGAAAAAAGAACACAAAGCTAAAACTTGGTATCACAACTTTGTTGGTGACAATCAGTACCGTGCAACTGAATCCCATGTGTTTTTGGCATCTTTCATGGCTGGAATGGCTATTGGTCTGATTTGTGGAAAATAAAGTTCAGCCTATGTTTATATTCATTACCTTAGAATCTTACTGCATTATTATGTAATATTTAGATTTAGAGCCATTGATGTATTAATGTTGTTCCTTAGTAACATTCTCAGTACTGTGTAGTATGTATCAAATTCTATTGTGCAACATTTAACACCTGATTAGTACTTAAAAAATCTGCTTTGTATGTCACACTATAAGCAAATAAAAAGCCTATTAATGTACACTAATATGTTGTTACAACTGTATAATGAACATAGATTAACAATTGTTAAACATATTCAATATATTAGGTGAACGTAGGGGACTGAATATCAGAGACAGTTTGTGAAGAAAATGGTATGCACTGTTCACAGCTATAATATTAAATGTATTCCTTATAAGTGTAAGCTTGCTGTAAGACATGGGTTTTCAGTCCTACATAGCGGCAGAAGTCTTTTCATATAATTTAATACAAAATTATAATACCTAGATTATTGTAACATTGTTTTTTTTGTATGTTATAAGTAATTAAAAGCCTATAGTTATGTTTGAATCTTCTCTACCCATTCTCCTTTGTTGTTGTGTTAGAAAAAAGAGTTTTTGACAAAATAAAAAAGTCAAAGATAAACATATTACTAGATATCAGTTCTTTATTTCACAATTCATTGTTCCAAATACTTTGCAATTCATATATTTCAATATATGAATGAAACTGTTGAGTTTTCTTGAACTGAAGGTAGTATTAATATTAGAATTTCGATCTATAATATTGAAATAATTGTTTCGGTGTTAACTGTTCTAAAAATGTTGTATACTGTTTTATGTAATCATTTTTAATATTTACTACAGCTTTCTGGTATTGTCGCTTCTGTGACTTAGATAACTGAGTCCAATCAAGATCTTGTGACGTGTTATTGCCATTATTTTGAATTATTTCAAATAGTTCCCTTGATGATCTGAAAAAGAAATTCAAATACAGCCACCATTTATGTAAATGGAAGTGAAATGATTTCCAACAAAGTATTTTTACGTTATCGGTGGCATAGGCTCTGGAACAAATCTGGCCACATCTGGCTCATTGACATACTGGATACTGGTCATGTCAACATTTTCATTACAACTTATAAACCTGTAATCCAATGATATAATATGTATCTTGAGTGAGTGAAAACAGAGTTTTTGGGTAATGGTTTGCTGTGTGTATATTGTGTTGGATCAGATCTGCAGAGGGTTGTGAACACACAAGGTAAGGTTTCCCAAGGTATAGCACAACAGTGCTATACCTAGGGAATGGCCCATAGGCCTTGGCTGGACATACCAGCAGTGGAATGGTAAAGGCTGATCTGTTGATGATGATGTGTGTATATTTTACACTGCAAACTATTCTGGGAATTGTTTAAAAGAGTAGGGGATAAGATATTGGTTAATTATGAAATTTTTTACGGATCATGATGATTATTGGCTTCATTATATTCAAAGGTACTCAAACATTTCGATTCGTTGTCTTGTTCATGTACTTGATCTTTTGTAGATGGTAGACAGATGTTACTGGTAAGTACTACATCTTGTGTGGTTTTAGAAAAATCTTCATGGTTTTTATATCTGAAAATAGAAACAACTATTTAATACAAAGCCCACTATGTTAGGTCAATATAGGGGCTATATTGAAAATGATAGGATATGTTATAACAATAGAAGTCTTCAAAAAGGTTATGCATATAGTGAAAATAGAAGAAACATGTTGAGTACTATATAAGGCTGGCAGTTGGTGCTTTATGTACTGCTTAAGAGACCTGGTGTGATACACACATGGACACACGCACGCAACACACGCGCAAGCAACACACGCCCACACACACATTATTACATGAGAGTGTAGCAATCACTTATAACATTACCTTGTACCTTTAAATCTTTTTTTCATATATGGCTTAGCATTTTGTAAATAAGTTGCAAAATTTTGTACCACTTTCTTCTCATATTCTTTGAAAACATTACAAAAATATTGTTTATCAGCTTTGCTCAATGATACCCAGGATTTTGTAGCTTCCATCAAGACATATTTCTGCAAAATAAATTGAATAATTGATATTGGTCAAGTTTTATAGCTATCATTTTGGATAGAATCATGCATAGCCTATATGCTGGTTATTAGACCTTGAAATAGTGGCTATCTGTGAATTGAGAATTTGTTGATGCCCTTCAAGTAGGTCATTGTTTAAAATTCAGCACTAGAAAACTCTTGACAGTTGAAAAGGAATTTAGTATTTTTTTCATTTACTGTTATACATTTGACAAAATAAACTTATGTGACTTTACAAATAATAATAATATATGGACCTACAGTTTAGTAATATAACATCATGTTTCTAATCTCCTATGAGGTAGGGAAAGGATTGTAGTACACTCCCAGATTTCACCAGTAACATTTTAATACCCAACCTGGGATTTAAACCCAGGACCTACCAATCAGTAATCACACTTTCTACCACTCAACCAACAAGGCAATCTATTACAGTTTAGTAATAGATTAAAAAGGGACACAGGCTACAAGTTAAGTCCTACTGCTGGATAAATTTGAATAATGTTGCAAATAACCATGAAAATAACTTGTAATTTTATTAGTTAGAGCATGACAATATTACACAGATATTTAACTAGTAGTGACCATCTACGATGACTTTGTATTTATGAAAAGCTAGAAGTCTTGTACTGTGTCTCTCAATGATTTTTGTGCAAGGTTGTTTGATGTATATTTATTGTGTACTCCGTGATCTCAACTGTAGGTATTTCATCAATGTTAGGTGAACTGATAACTCCAACTACTATTTATGGAAAATCAATGGCCTTCATTTTTATGAGATGAGGTGTACAGTGTTAAAAAAAATTATAATAGGTATATGTGTTCAACATCTTTGGGATGATGCTGTGAGAAATGCTAACCAAGGTTGATGATAAGCATGTTGCTTACAAGCCAAACGGAGGAGATGCATCTTAGAGGTGTTTAGAGAGTAAATTCTTTTATTTGCTCTGGGAATCACACGAACATGAAGAGCTCAGAAATTTATTAAAAATTACTCACTTTGTTTTTACTTGAATCCGCTTTTTTGCAATATATTTTAACATAAAGTGCCAAGGGAGATTTAGGCAATTTCTTGTAAGTTTCTTTCATATTACTTGATATGATAGAAATATATTGTATATTGGTTGTATTTGCACGTAAGGAGAAGAAAATAATTGTCAAGAAGTTTCCGTAGTTCAAATTTTTTCGCAGTTTAATACAATGACAACAAAACAATTAATGTATTCAAAACTATTAATGTACTCAGTTCATGAAAGTTTTAAATACATAATGTTTATATCTGTTTAGCCAATGTCCAATAAACAATAACGTGTCGTAAGGCTTATAGCTCGTAAGTCATAAGTGTATAGTAGGGATGTTAATTTTTTTAATTTTAAATCGATTATTATTTTTATAATCGATTTTATATTAATGATTTTTATAATAATATTAATCGATTTTTAGTAAATCGATTATTTAAATTCGGCTCATTCAGAAACAGCTCGTATCTTTGTGACTTATGCTAAGTATTATAGTCTAAAACTAGTCAAATGTAAAATAAAACGGGGCATGTATGGCAGTTTTTTTTTTGATTTATATTTTAAGTTTTTGAGACAAAAAGTTTGTAATTTTGTTGGAATGCTCATCATTTCATTTTTATTATAATAAATAAAACATTTGAGGGTAATAAAATTTGTATCAATAATGCTATTTGGTTTCCTAATTTTTACCGTGAAATTTTAAAGGATGCCTTTGATTTTTAGTTTGGTATTGGTAATTTTTTTAAATCATTTTATTTTTTTTTGATCTTAATGTGATTAATTGTTAATATGAATCTTTTTGGCTTAATATTGGAACATGAAAAGCATATATTTGTAGACAATACATAAAAATCGATGTTTTCATCGAAATCGATTATTTATTATTAAAATCTATTATTACCAAATCGATTAGTTTCAGGTAAAGAAAAATGATTTTTATTTAATCGATTATTTTCCATTAATCGCGCTAGCTAGCGTAGCGCTAGCGTATAGATCTTAGATCTTGTCAGTGTTATAACATTGACAGTAGCACAGAGTATAAAATTACATCCTTGTAAGTAGGGTTACCACCTTTTTTTGCAGTTATAGCACATTGATTATTATAGGTAAAAAACGTAACTTCACGACTGTAATCCCCGAAGAGGTAGGCAGAGGAATGCAGAACACTCCCACGTTACACCTGTTACGTTTACGTCCCACTATGGAATAGGTGGTGAGCCTTTTGCCATGCATCGGGCACATATCCAAACTCCGAACCACTGCTAGAATATCTAAATTAGAAATTTTTTGTAGTGATCAACAAGGCAGTCTGATTATTACAGGCAAGGAAAAAAATTTACATTATCACAATAAAGAACTTTTATATTTTTTTTACTTCTTAGATTTAAAAACATATTTTTTATTGGTTTTTCAATTTGTATTAAATTATGATATCTGTTAAAAAATTGCACAGTTTAAATGAAAATAGTAGCATATAACACAAAGGAACACGCATACGTATTACGTTACGTACGTTTTAGTTGTTTCCTCAGGGACCCTATAATTATAGTTAATTGAGGTTAATGCCGAACTACGGAACAAGTATCTATATATATAGACATCATAATTGGCTTAGTACAAATAAACATGTCGCGCACTCATAAGTAACTACCACGTACTACTTCTACGGGTACATGACTAATATTGTAGAATAATCAACTAACTCGTCAATAAACAACTACCTCATGGAGAATAATATAACTGATAATAAAGTGTATTAAAATTTGGCAGGATAGAGACAATCAGAAGCCGGGAATTTTATAAACAATAACATCAATTTTACGTCACTTGAGTCAGAAGTTGACGTCAGAAGAAGACACTGTTTGTATTGTACTAATGTCTCGTGTCAAGCAAAAGAGAATAGAATCACATCTGTAGGCGATAAGACTTTTCTTATTGTGCCTTACTTATGAAAATCGACACTATTGTACAGCGTTATTAATTTAAAAAGATTTCTTCGATTAAACACCTAAATCAGGATGGCTAGTAAGAAGTAAGTTTGCAAAATGTCCATTGAGATGTTATAAATTAGTTTTGTAATTGTGCACGTCGTTTTTAGTGCAGGTATGAGGACGGCATTAATTAGCGTAATAAGTTTATATTGAATGATTCTAACCGCAGCTCAGCAAAAGTTGGGATGACGATCTGCAAAAGGCTGCAGGCAGATGCTGGATGCTACAAGCCGAGGACAGGGCGCGATGCCGCTCATTGTGGGAGGCCTATGTCCAGCAGTGGACCGAGATAGGCTAATGATGATGATGAATGATTGTACTGTTCTTGAATAAATTCATATCATAACTTAATGTATAATTCCAACTATATTACAAAATGGGCTAGCACGCCGTCAATATGTTGTGCTAGGTGATAGTGATTATGTATTAGTTTCACCTGAACAGGTATACTTAGGTCTTACTATAGTTAGGAATATTATTATAGTTTGCATTTGTGTTTGGTTTGTCTGGTGATTACAATTACAAGTTTTATTTATTTAGTTCTTGTACTTCTTTGTATGAGTAGCGCCGATTAGGGGAGGCCTATGTCCAGCAGTGTACATCTAGGGGCTGACAATGATGATAATGGTGATGACTTCTATGTATGGGTATTGTTTTTAAATATAAGTATTGAACCTGTAAGAAATGTAAGAATTTAGAGTTATTGGCCAGGCAATGTCTGTCTATGCCCTGGAAAAAGTACTAAATTTTTTACTAAATTTTTTATATTAACTCTATTTCATTTTGTTAACTATGGTAGATATTATGTGACTTATAAATTATAAATATTAGAACATAATATTACACCTGTAATCCCCGAAGGGGCAGGCAGAGGAGTGTAATACACCCCTATTTTCAACCAATTATGTTTAAGTCCCATGGAATAGGTTGTGTGCCTATTGCCATACAACAGGCACAAATCGAGACTGAGTCACCACTAGAAATTAAAAAATAGAAAAATCCAGCAGCATCTGACATGGTATTTGAGGACCTCTAGAATGGTAGTCGCATGGTTGAGTGGTTGTAAATTTGCAACCACATGTCCAAAGAGGCCATAAATATTAGGATCAACAATTATGTATAGTAAAATTATTTCTCTCATAGTATGTGTGTTAGAAGTTAATATAAACAACTAATGAATGTTTCCACAGTTTCGACATAACTAATTTGTTTCTTCATTTCAGATATGGTCTCATCTTGCCCGATAAAGACAAGGCTTCCAAGCTTACTTTTAAAGCATCTCATAATGTATTTGGTGATGATTCAGAGTCTGATGATGACAAGAAAATGAAACCATTACCTTTGCGCCCAAGTGAAAACAGCAACAGACAGGTAAATGATTTTCTCAGGGTTAAGAGGCTTGGGTTTTGTGACACAGGTTATGCCAACCTGAAGGAGGATGTTGGTTGATAAAAAAGAATATTAGTATTGTATGTATGATACTAATATTCTTATGATCTAACTATGATTACAATAATATCTAACTATGATTATGATGAAGATATGTAGGTTTCCATGTAGGACAGTAAAGAATACATACAAGTAGTACAATTTCATGTTTATGAAATGCAGCCTATGAGTGTATGTTTTGAAATTACTTGCTTTGAATAAGAGTAATTTGCACTTAGTTGATATTGAATTTGATTTTGTTTTTTAGTCAAAACTTGCCCAAGAAAAAGCTGTAATGGAGGACCCAACCATTTATCAATATGATGAAATTTATGATACACTTACCTTTGAGAAGGATACTAAGAAAGAAAAATGTAAGGAAGCAAAGAAACCTAAATACATTGAAAGTTTGATAAAAACAGCAAATAAAAGGAAAATAGAGCATGAAAGGCGTGTTGAGAGACAGGTTTGTTTGAACAGTTTTTACACTGAAATCAGCATGCAATCAGCAGCAGCAAAATAATTCAGATATCACAGATAGTTATAATTCTAATTATCAAATTAAAAGATAAATTGTAGTGAAATAATACATAATATCACACTTGTAATCCCTCAAGAGGTAGGTAGAGTAGTATAGTACAATGCCATATTTTACCAGTTATGCTTACATCCCATGGAATTGGTGCTGACTCTATTGCTATACATCAGGCACAGATCTAGACTCTGAGTCACTACTAGAAATTCTGAATGGGAAAAATCCAATAGTACCTGACCTGCAATTTGAATCCAGGACCAACAAGGCAGTCAAATAATAGCTAAATAATAAAGTTAATATTTTTTTTATTCTTCACCTATATATCCCTAAGGATTAGGCAGAAGAGCATAGCAACCCACCCATGAGTTACCCATCAAATATAGCCTTTTTTAATTATTTTGTTTAGTGATAATCATTGTTACAACAATTGTATACACATTATAATGTTAGCTGTAATTTATAGTAAAAGAAATAAAAAAATCTTACAGATTCAAAAGGAACGAGAAAAGGAAGGTGATGAATTTACAGACAAAGAAATATTCGTGACTTCAGCTTATAAAAAGAAATTAGAGGAATTGAGACAAGAAGAAGAAAAGGAAAAATATGAAGAGTACTTGGAGAATATTGGAGATGTTACTCGTCAAAAGGACTTGGGTATGCTGTTTATTTGAAATATTGTTTTTTTATATCTTACAGGGTAAATATTCCTATAGAATATGTTTATGAAGCAAATATGAAGGTAGAGTTGGCAAAAATATTACTAGGGGTACGTTTTTGATCAAATCATTGATATCCTGAAAGAATGCTAGGATAAAAAACACCACCAGTTAATAGAAATCTTTAATTTCTGTTTACCCCTGAAGAAAGTAGGTGTGATGTTTTCTGTGTTTAATTATAAAACAACCTAGTACAATGAACGCAAATCAATTGATAAAATGTTTGTTTGATTAGAACACCTATAAATATGCTTTGTCATAATATATGAAGAGCAAATGTTCTGACAAAATTATTTGTTGAAACCTGAGAATATATTTATAGTTATATTACATAATCAACAATACCAACCATTACTGACCATTAAGTGCCTACACACTTCAAAAACCATATATAGAAATAGATTTGTTTTCAAAGATTCATTCTGGATTTAATCTATAATAACAAACAATAACTTTAAAATGAAACTGAATTTATGTTAAAGGAACTTTAGGCTAAATATTTTGAAAATAGCATCCACAATTAACTGGGTAAAATATTTTGAAAAAAATTTCACTCCCAATTTTTCATTCCCGATCGTTAAATAGTATTGATAGGACCAGAAGGAGTGGCGCCGAATAGTGGAGGTCTATGTCCAGGGACCGATGATGATGATGATTGTTAAAGAGTAAAGATCAGAGAAATATGTGTTTTTCTTATAATTTGTATAGAGAAAGGATTATTTCTGCAGAATAATTATAAAAAACGGGATAATAAAAACAATCAAACATTCCATCATCTTGGATACCAAGGGATAGTACTCAATTTTAGAGACTTATTTAGAAAGTTCAGTATGTGAAATGAGAAAGAAAGTAAAATTTAAGTCAATAAAAATGATGGGAAATTAATTGTAACAATGTTTGATGATGATGTTGATTGATGAAAGTAACATTTTTTTTTCTTGCAGGAGGATTTTATAGACATTTGTATGAGCAAAAGTTGGGAATTGATGAAGCCATTAGAAAAGAAGATAAAGAGAAACAAAGTGATAATACAAGTAAAAGAGCTGCTGTAGACGAGTCAGAAAAAGAGCAGTCTTCTAAAAGACGTAATTATAGGAAGCGCAAAATTTCACATGACAGTGATAAAAAACTATCCGATGGTGAAATTGAAGAATCAGAGGAAGAATTTAATCGCTGTAACTTAGAAGACATAAGGATAGCCAAACAATCAAAACCTAATGTTAATATTGATGCTGATTCTGATTTTTCGATTGATGATTCGAGTGATGAAGATGATGGTAAAGATAGTAAAACTGAATCTCAACAACAGACTAAAGTTACATCTCCAGTGTCAAATACTGAAAAGGATAAAGGCACTGTCATTAAGCCAGTATCAGAAAATCACACTGAAGTTAAACCAAAAGTGAAAATCGATATATGGAAGAAGAGAACTGTTGGAGAAGTATTTGAAGAAGCTTTGAAAAGATATTATAAGAGAAAAGCTGCTAGAGGTGCTTAATCTAGTGTTTTTAGACATATTTAGAATAAACAATTAAATTCGAAATATTTTATAATGAAACTTTTTGGTTTTCAACTACTCATTTGGGTGGGCGCAGTGGGAGACACTAAACACAGGCGTTCAAATTCATCATG
>DWMG01000675.1:0-18029 GCA_018244855.1 Elbella merops
GTTACGTTTAAGTCCCACAATGGAATAGGTGGTGAGTCTATTGCCATACATCGGGTACACATCCAGACTCCGAGTCACTACTAAAAATTCTAAATTAGAAAAATCCATTAGTAGGTACCCGACCCGGGATTTGAACCCAGGACCTTTCGATCGGCTGTCGACCACTCGACCAACGAGGCAGTCAACGATGATGTTCTACAGACATTTATTATCGTAGGTAAGGCGTAGGTCTCCCTCCTACGAGATGGTCCTTGAAGGAGTGAGAGGCTGAATTATTAACCACTAGGCTATCACTGCTCTGATTGTTATTATAGTAAGGTAATTTACTTACTTACAAAGCTAATTCGGTACATAAAAATATACTCCAAAAGAACACACTCGTACATATATATATCTGAATTACAAAATCAAGCTAAACCGAAGAGTGGAGATATAAAGCGTCCCTACGATTTGTGTCTGGCTGTCTCTTTGATCGTGTGTTTATTTGTCTGCGCTAATCCGCGAAGCAGTCAAACGGGATTATTATTGACACATAGGAGTCTTAAACATGTTCATTTATTTATAGGTACACAGCGTGAAAATTTCGCAGGTAATTGCTACTTATATGCTACTCGCTAGTTTTGTTTGTATAATATAAAATATCAGGAGAACGTACTGAGGATGAACTCGCGTCGTTTAAGGACTGTATTGTAGAAAAAAATTATATTTTTTCTGTTAAGTTAAAGTAAAACATAATAATGACGTAAGCTGACCTTCGCCCAGTGGTGTGACGGAAATAATTGCTATGACTACACTTTTATTTTAGGAAATAACCGTAACTAACACATTAAATACTGAACATCACAATCGTTTTATATAAAATTTAAATATTAGCCAACCGTCGAATTAATTCAAACGAAATTTAAAGCATATGTTTTAACTACCGGGTCATTATCTAACTACAATAGTAGCCTAATCTAAAAATAAAGGTACCCCATAAATAATTCGGTGTTTATATGTGCAATTTATTTATGAGATTCGAGTTGTGATACAAATAAACATGGTTCTAAACTTCTACCCTAGATGGTACAAAATTTCCAAAATAGGCAACAGATAACCATTCTATGTCCAATCGCGGAAGATACAAATCCTATTTGAATTTGCCGCATCGTTATCAGACAGAATCGCGAAACGCCATAAGAGAATGTAAATCAACGAAGCGGCGAGGACGTCGAATCATACGTGAATTATAACAACTTTAACAGCCATTCGTGCAGTGAAATTGCGCACACCTACCATGAAAATTACTTATTAAATTCCAGATTGGTCTGCGTAATTCAGTGCCCGCCAAAGTGGCGAGCACGCTCCGAACACGTTCACACCTTCCGTGTATAAGTGCATCTCCGTAGATGAACGTTTTGATTCCAATTACTGAACTCGTCTATAGTCGATTTGTTACTTCTGATGAATCTTTAAATCGTACCTATTATATGGTAAACTCCTCGGACAACTGTGTGCACACCCGCGCAACAACAGGTAAGTCAAGAAATATTATAAAATCAGGTATTAGCTGACGTAGTTGATAAACTTGGATATGTTTGTCGATTTATTCGCAATGTTAATTGACAAAGAAAGTTAATAATAACAAGGGATAAAAAGTATGAATAACAAGTGAATAAAACATAAATGGTAAATTCCTTGCTGGATGAAATCCTGCGAGAGCTCAATAGTATAGTATAGACATGAGCTTACACGGGTGATGTGGTGTATACGGTTTACATCTCATTTTGACGCGGGTTTCATGCCAGATTGAACCTTGATGTTTCGTACATAAAGGACGTGAGAAGGGCCGTAATAATTTGATGCTGTAAAACTGTCGTTGCAGGTTAATTCTGGAGCTTGTTTGAGGGAATCGCGGCGCGGTTAAAGCTCCCAGAGGTTGTTTTGCTAGAGAGAACGCGCATTATGCGCACGTACATATTTGGAAGTCGTAACGTAGACATAAATAAAACAGCAGTTTAAACTAATTTGTATACTATTGTTAGATAAGATTAAGAGGCTTAGACAAATTTGTGAAACTTGTAGAATAGACAAGCGAAAGAGAAAATTATGGGCTTTTAGAATTCTTCAGCAACTGTTTAGCACAGATGTTTAAATTGAGGATTACGTGCCTAATTGTTACTTATTTAAAATCATATGACAAAGCTTATAAAAACCAATATTTAATATGACTGGACGTTATAAGCAATACCATTAAGCATTACGAACGGAAATTTTTTTTTTATCATGTACTTACCGTATAATCCATACGAATATTTTGCTTCACAATTCGACTTACCTGTAAAACAAAAAAAAAACGATTAGTAATGCGACAATCAGGGGTACGAAGCTTTAAATTAACAATCCCAAACTGAAAATGACTTAACATCAAACATACTTAACTATAAAACAAAATTTACGGATTTAGTAAACTTTAAGAGCGTAAACAGAATGTTTTCCAAAGCCCTCGGTTCCCACCGTAAAACAAACACTTATAGCCATAATCTCGCGTCGACGGTCCTTTCAACACCTCGTAAACCATAACATTATAGGACAGAATGTAGGGCCCTTGCGAAACCGGAACAAAGTCAACTATAAACAGTTATAGTACATCGCGACGATGCGTTGTATGTGTAATATATTAAAATAAACCGACAATTTATAAAATTGAACGTAAATATTAAATTTAAAATAAAAAATTACAAGTAAATACGTATTGAGAAGAATGACGTAAGTGTCGCAAGTCTATCGATCGACAGCTACTCGTAGTAATAAGATGAAAAGTGCATTGACCGCGACACATGTTCACATATGTATGTACATGTGTATGCGAATTGCATATTCGCATACACATGTACATACGTTTACATACGCATACATACGTTTAACATTTTTGAACACATTAGCATGACAGTGGGCGAGTTGCAGATAACGAATTCGTCAAGGCGGAAAACTTTCTATTACTTTAGCACCTGCATTCAAACCGGTTCTCTATTCATCTTCCAACATAGCTTGAGGAGGTTTATCAATGAGTCACGCATTTTACAGCCGGGTACTCGTAACTATCCAAAAAGGGCCGACTTTCCCCTTTTCCTTTTTCTTTACAATTTGTTCGGAGTTCGATTCACGCCAGTGAACACCCCGCACTTTTATTAGCATTAGCTGACTAAGCAAGTCTATCCTATTTGCCCGGGATTACCTGTCCGGGTGGATCTTGAACTTTACGATTCGCTGCTTTAACCTCACGACGTGGCGTCGAAACAGACGAACCGATTGCATTTGTTATTCAGAACATAAATTAAATTTATGGAAGCTGAGGTTTTACTACAGAACGTAAAACACAAAGAATAGTCTTTTCATTATCGAGCGGTTCAAAACGCTCGCTTTTAAAGTTATCCGTTGATTAGCTAAGTAAGATCCTCAAATAAGATTTAAGTTTGCGTCTTTCCAAATTTTATTGCGTCCATAAACGAAGCCATGTTTACCATTAACTATACACTGAGGCTTTGTAGGTAGGTGTAGGTACATTACGCTAATAATATTATATACGACCTTCATGCCCCGTTCGATATATGGAAATCATTAGCAATAAAATTTTATAAATAATGCAATAGATATCAACCGAATTATTGCATACAAAGATAAAAAGCATTATGAAATATTATTAAAATTAACTCATGTTGCTCAATATTAATCAGCTTGTTGGTCATAATTAGTGGCCAATCCAATTTTACATCTGTTTCAGTCGAACACTGACTTCGCTAATTCTTCTTGAGATAGTACGACTCAGTAACTTCTTATTTAGAACATCTGCGGAGAGATGAAACTAAATTTCTAATATTCAGTAGAGCGACAAGTGCTGAGTAGGTACTAATTTAAAGCGTTTCTTGAAAAATTTCTTCGGTTATAATCCAGTTCAACACTCTCACGCTATATCAAAGAAAGAACAGAGCAAGCGCATACTATAATTTGTTTTGCATGACTGAGGTGAAGTAGAAATACGTTTCACATTGGAAAGCGGTGCCATGGAGAACGCTAATTGTATGAAAAAATCCTCGTTTATTTAACTAAAACTATTTGCATACGTCACACACGTGCGAGTTAAATACGTTAGAAGATTTACCAACGGCGAAATTCACGCTTTCTGAGAACGTTTTGAAAAGCGCACTGGATGATGATACAAACTTACATATATATGTACGTACCCGCCATTTCCGGTATTTCTAATAGTTTAACACCTGCAGTTCGTTCATATAAAACTGTAAAATGATTTGGTTCAAAACAAATACTCAAATGATAAATGATTTTGGAATTGAAATAATGAATGAATGATTGAATTTGTAAATTTGCCCTTACATTGTCTTGTACAATAAAAACCAATTTCATCAATGATAAAAATCTCATAAATAAAAAACAAACCTTTAATTGGCGTCCCATAAAACTTGATCGTTTTTATGTAACCACGTTAACGATATTTATGTAATGCTCCATATCGAGCGAATAATTAAGATAAGAGATTAAACCAGCTATACGTTACGTTAAGTACACTCAGCACTTAATCACTGTAGGACCGTACATGTGGTTTATTTCTTCTAGTACATTCGACACGTTATCGTTTCTTTGTGCATGTAACTATTAATTTAACGGTTTATTTATTAAGTCCTCGTTATGCAGTACAGTCACTGTTCTTTGTTTTAAACATTATTAAGACTTAATTTTCCTTTAATTTGTAAGTACTATCTCTAACCACCGCGATAAATTACCCTGATGTGATCGAAAGCGAAACAACTGAGTTGAATCATGAACACAGTCTTTATTCACTTTGATCTATTTTCAGTTGATAAGAACTTTCAACAGTCGATGGACGTCAAAGTTGTCTAATACTTACGAAAAGCATCGCAATATGATAGCAAAGAGTACTTCGCGAACTGCTGGTCTAAGCTGGTATCGCTATGTTTAAAGTTTGATTGTAGCCGTTGTGTTGAGTATGTACAAAACTTGGAAACTTTTAGGTGAGGATTTTGAACTCGGAAATAAGGGGCGAACGGGAAATTGTTGTTCCAATATCTCTTTGCTGAATTCGACAACAAAGTTGTAACACAAAGTGCACGAGTATTGGAGGATCATTATGTCAACGACAAAAATGTCAAGTATGAAATGTTAATAAATAATAAAACATTAATTTGATGGATGTCCACGCGTTAGAAGAGCACACTCATTGCACATGTTCAAATCTAATTATCATCAAAAGCTTCATCATAATGCACACGTAACTTAATAGAAAATTTGTGATCTAGTTCATACCTATTTCATTTTATTTTTTCATTTATAAAAGGACAGTATATTTAAACGAGATATATCCAAATACGCTGACGTTAACCTTACTGCTGGCCGTAAATAAAATATGATGCATAAAACGAACGCAACACTTCGCATACATCTTTTATTAATACTAATACCTCTTTTATTTTAATACAAATTTACCCTTGGATATCCGCGATGGCAATTTTTCTTGAGTATACATACTTTTGAATGCACACAAGACTCATGTTGACCACTAAACCATAGTTCCACCGATATCTATCAGAGCTTAACAAAATGAGGTCCAGACTTACTTGATCACGTAGTGTGACCTGCTTCAATAGTAGATCATTAGAGATACAAATGGGAGAACCAACTGCCTAAATGATTTTTTATAATCTTTTTTTCTATTTTCAACGCGTGCAAACAAGCAGACGGGCAACCTGATAGTATGTGGTCACCGTCGCCTATGGACATGTGCAACACCCCAGGCGTTGTCAATGCTTTGCCGGCTTTGAAGGAGAGCTCTTTTCTCTCGCTTCTCTTGAAGAACCCCATATCATAGCCCATTCCACATTTTGTACATCCGCGGTAAGAACGAACGCGCAAATCTGACCTCAAAGTACAAGTGAACACACACATACACCAGCCTTTATCGTTCTACAACTGGAAATAGGTCTTTCTCAAGGTGTGCCACACCGCAGGACCTACCGATTCACAAAATGTACTAATTTTTACATAGTACTGACTTATGTCGCTGTTTAAGACTTTTCCTACAAAGCATCTATGTGACTGTATATCTCAAATATATCCCGTGAAGCAGCCCATTCATCAATATTAACGACATCTCCATTACATTCTCGAGCAGCATCAGTTTCATATGAATGAGGCGCCCCTTTGAAAGATCACACGTGGCGCATTCAAATGGCCTTTATAACAGTTACACTGCTTATTCAGGACAGACTGTACGAATGGGTAGCCCGTGTACTGATTCCGTCTCACATTACAGCAGGCACGAAAGTCGTGACAGGTCATAATGTTTTCAGTGTCAGAACATAGCAGCAAATTCGCTACGGCATAGTACCCTACGATGGCAAAGCGAACATGGAATATAAAAATATAGAAGCGGTCTATAAATATTTGCTAAAACGTTAGATACCAATTATTCACTAGCTGGCGGTATCAAACGGCTAAATGGCTCCACCGTTACCAAATGTTGAATTTATTATTTTTGTAATTTTTGTTGCACGTGTCCCAATGATTTGGTTTTTCACAATTAACGCATATAGAAATGTAACAATTAAATATTGAGTTAAAGACACATGGCCCGCCAAGACTATTAAGTTCCACTTTAGATATATTACTTATGCATAGTATGAGATATTTTGCTTTTAGTCCAATTCCAATAACAGAAACAGTGTTTATACACTCGTAATTTCAAGACACAAATGAAAACTTAATTGTTTTAAAATGACAGCTCGTTTTTGGCAACAAAGTATCTACAATCGTATTTACAGAAATATTAATATGCTTCAAACGTAACCCTTAAGGAAAGCTTACGTATTTCTCAATAAAATTGAACATCCCATATGCTACCAGAGTAGCGATACGGGGAACTAAATATCACCTAGACATATTACACTTTATAAACATTTATCAATTAATTGCAATCTTCGTCTCGTTCCTGTAAGGCATACGTTACGCGTCGTCATGAATTGCGATGAACCTTTACAAGAAATCTTTGGTAACGTTCATGGAAGAGTTTAATACAAAATATATTACAAATCAGTCAACAAAAGTAAAAGATATATAAATGGTGAAATAGTTAAATACTAGTTAATTTACACTATGTAGATATTTGACGAGTCTAATTAAATTTGTACATATATCTCACCTTCGATACAATATGAAATGCTTGAGAGATCATGCAATACGTACACATGTTTCGTCACCAGACACTTTTATCACAAGCGGATAGACTAACCAATACAGATGTTAGTCTAAAATCTTAAAAGTAGCTTACATTAATAAAACTAAGAAACTACAAAAAGTAAAAAAAATTAAAACGTTAAATCCAAACTTTATATTAATCACAACTGAATATTTAACTTCCTTATACAGTTATGATCTTTAAATCGCATACCAATAACAATGAGATAGTTACGTGACAATTGTAACATACGGAACACGTAACATTCTGGTCGGAACACAACTGTGTTATGACAGTGCTCGTCGCTCGCTAGGCCTGGCCGGGGAAATTATTTTCGCTTTATTAATAATAAATGTATTAATTTGTACTTCCTAATTATTGTTCGATCGTCATTGCGCCAAAGTGAAACTTATAGAAAGTCTGTAGTTCCGTTCAAAATGTATAGTGCATATATATAAAAAGCAAGATACCTCTTAGATGCAAATCTTATATACAAAATGATTTATTTCTGATTGTGATTTTTCAAATAGCGGAATTTTCACAACCGTTTTTTAACGCTTTTGTTAATGCTTACTCTATTTACTTTCTTTAGAAGACAGTCCTTTCATTACGTGTCATTTCGACGTATATACATATATCTGTCAGTCGTTGTTACTCAAAATGAACGTTAAAACGATTAGGTACAAAGGTGATATGAACCGACGTAAATGAGCATTTGCCGACCCAAACGTTGCAAAACTCTGCTCTAATGGGCGGCAAGTATACTGCGCAATTAGTGGCAACGTTAGCGCATTTTCAAAGCCAGGCTTTTACTAGGTCTGCAGTAGTGTGACCTTGGCCGTTGCATAAAATGAATAAATATATTGAGAAAAGGTCAACAATCTAGATTTAAAAGTAAAAATACATATTAATGCAGAATATTAAAATAACCGTTGCCATGCATAAAACATGCCAACCTGTTTGTTTCTCATGCAAACAAACGGCTTGTGTTATATTTCTGATGTACGACTTCTTGTGCTGCTGTCTCTCGAGACACAATTATTTAAAGTTTATAATACAAGTACAATTTACTTTAACGAATTTAAACATCTGGAAGCGTGGGGCCCCATATACATACACATATGTTCGTGTAACACAATGTTACTATTATTGTGTTAAGTAAGAAAGCTGCTGATTCGGAAGGCCTGGGACCGGATGGAGTGGCGTCGATTAGGGAAAGCAGTCCAACAGTGGACATCTTAAGGCTGATGATAATGAAGCTAACTTAATTAGATAGTGACGTATTCAAGGAGGACAAATGAGAGAAACTTCGTAGTATTCTGTTGAGTTGATTGTTGGATATCGAATATCATTGAAGTCACGTTTACAACAGCTCAGTTCGCGCTAGCACACCTTTTCAGAATCTCAGTACGTTTTATTCTTAGAACCAAGCGTCATCACTAGGTGTTTACAACGACCTTATAAGATCACATGTTGGCTTCGCAAATGACTCTTTACGCACGTGTGCTAGTTCTATGCGTGTTTAAGTGCGTACTCTGAACAGGCGCCATTGTTCAGTAACTTACTGATAACTTTATTTTTTTTTTCATAAAATGACTGGTGAAGTTTATTATTAAATATCTCCTTCTATTGGAATGCGATGACTTCTTGCAACATATGTAGGTAGTTTAACATTTTATATACCGAGGAACTAAATAAACATTTCAATAAGCTTGAAGGTCCGTGAAATATTCCAATGTTATTTTATACACTGTTAGGGATTTTTAAAGAAACTGTGTATTATTACAATCTGTAAACAACTGAAACTATTACATTTCATTTTAGTATTGTTTCGGGGATGAGTGAGTCGGGCCGTGAGTTATGCCGATACATACATGATTCATTTGTAGACATGGCGCGCAAAACAAAACTCGGCTCATCGGGAACCTCCGCTGGTACCTAGGTACACATATACTATGATACCCTGCATCGCCCTACATCGATTACGGAGAAATAAAGACCGATAAACCATACATTTGATTTATAACACGACGCTCATAAAGTAAACCGTCAGGGTGCAACTATTAATCGTCAGCTGTCACCGTTATCTCGTAGTTTTTGTTCCATTAAAGCGTACGTTCACCTTTTTTTGACCAACTTGTGATAGAACATGAGTGACCACACGTGAGGAACATTATATATACATAACATACATGTACATTAAACTCTCTTACTGTTAAATGTACCGAGTGTTTATATAAATTATGATATGTGTACCAGCTTAATGCATGGTTTTTCGGGCCTATACGAGGCCCTTCTTCATAAGCTGCCGCCGATTGCAGCGAAGTCACGACAGAGCTTTTTCTGTCGCGAACTTGCTGCGCGCTGTTGCACCTCTCTTTATAAAGTCATGAAGATTAAACTCGCTATTGAACTATCATATCCTACGGCAATGCGATATCAACCTAATATTATTATTCTCCAATCTGTTAAATACCTATATATTTACAAACGCGGTTACAAACTAAAAACTACGATCAGTTGAATGACGCTACAAAAACTCTTCAACAAAATAGTAATGTGACTTTACTTGCATTGAAAATTATTTTGCTGTGCGTTTTAACAGCGATTTCTCTTATTTACATAAACCAATATGTATATTATTTTATAGGAGCTTAATAAATTGATATGTATCCGATAATATTAAAGAAGTTTAATTTATGAAAAGGCAACGAAATTTAGCTGCCACAAAAAATATTTAACATACAGTAACATACTCGTGTCAATCATTCATACTACATACTGCGATACAGGTCGCGCTGAACAAAACGTAAGTGGGTCGCCAACTAACACATGAAACTAATCCGGTTTACCAAACACTTCACACTACATTCGCAATGCTCTAAAATGCACGAATATGACCGATCGCTTGACTGACCCAATATCTAAATTTCTTTACATTAGAACGTAGAAAGAGAAGTCAACAACCGGGTTGACAGACCAGGACAAATGTTGTCTAATACTTGTCATACTGCCAGCTCCGCTACACTGCGTTAGCACGATTGATGTGCATCGATTAACCCGGTTATGTTTTACAAATATTCGAATTGTGCTTCCTAACACCAACAAAAAATTAAATGGTATGGTAGGTTACTGTGGAATGGTTAAATTTTACACCATACTTTTTTCTTTTTTTGAAATAGACAAGAACCAAAGGCTCACCTTCAGAACCAGTTATTATCTACATATGTACCTTTCTTCGTTTGTCATTTATCTTCACACAAGTTATAGAATTGTAATATTTTTTCTGGAAACTTCTAGCCATTAATTCAGCGGCCCAGAAATAAAATTGTAATACATATAATATTTTTATATTCATAAGTCAAATTGTAAATAGCGCTCCTTAAATGTATGTACAAGTGAAAGGCGCAAATGATTTCAATGTACGACAAATCACATGTTTGGTTTGAAGCCGCGCGCCGTGCTCCGAACGCACACGTCGTTAAAATTACGTACTAATAAAAAAATAGTATCTAAAAGTCCTTGAATCATTAGATTGACCTTCTGAATAGTAAAAGAACGAAATAACGACCAAAGCACAATTGTGTAACAATTGTCAAAACGCCAACTTGGCTTTTGAACTACGCTGCGATCACCGAATTAATGCGCAACTATTAGCTTGCCTTGTTTTCAGCTGTGTTCTAGATTCTCTTTGTAGGCTAAGTGCCAATTTCGACAATAATTTACAGCAGTTAATACTTTTTATTATATTACATGGATTTATTTTTGTGATGGTATGGATAATGCTATATTTTTGTAATTTTTTATCGTCGTATAATTTGTAATAACTATATCAACATCATATAAAGGTATAAAAATTAAATCTTATTAGATATTAAAGCGTTATCTCTATAAATCAATATTACGTTATTGTGTCATAACACTTCTATAATGGATACGACGCAACAAAAAACTGATAAGTGCTGTTATAAACGTGAACATGAAACTGACAATAATTGCTATAGTAATTAAAACTACAAGTATCTGGCATCCACGCTTTTGTCAACATTTGCAATCGACTGTTTTGAAATAAAATCAGCATTAACATATGCAGCATACGATAAACGGAAAGAGGCTTAATTATCCAATGCGCGGCATATTATTACTATGAGAGGTCGTTAAATTAATTGTTATTCATTATTCGTAATATAGTTAACGATATTCCATTCCCGATTTTTAATTCATTTTTTATTGCCTTTCGTGCAAGATTTTTAGATAAACGAATTCGGGAATCAAATTTTTTCTAAAACTGTTATTCAAACTATCTATAACGGTCATTGGTGGCGCTAGTGTCAATATTTAACGTCATATTTACATTTTGCAAAGCCGCGTTGCAAACAATGCAGAATAACATAAGTTCTTACATAGTTCCGTGGCAAGTAATTTTCCTTAATGAGAAATTATACTAATAAATAAAAAATCCAATACCAAGTTTAAAAGACTTCGAAAAGTTTTATTTTGAAAGTAAAGTTTTGTTAATCGTTAGTCAACCGTGTTCAATTACGATCAGCGAGAGCTAGTAACAGTCTCGATTAAATTAGATGCAAAATAACATTAAATAAATATCTATTATTATTATAAATAATATTATTATAATCGATTCCTTTTGAAATCGATTATTGTGTTCAGTTGTAAGAAATAAAACAATATTTTTTTTTAGTAAACGCATGTTATATTTTATACCTAATGTAACAGTATTATAACGGACAGTTATTAAAGCCGTGAGAGCTAATATACTGTAAATAGAACTAAAACTACCGTAATAATGCTAAATCTAAATATCACGCATATAACTCTCGTACGGGGTTTATGTTCCGCCCACACGATTCGAATCTGTATCTTAATTATACGGCTGTTAGTGCCAGTTACATCCACACATCAACAAATCTCTCCTACCGTTGTGATGGTCGGACGTAGTGATGCAGAACATTCTAGATTCTAGGCCCACCAAGCAGCATTGTGAAACTAATCGTCATATTTCATATAAACGACGCGCAGTGAAGACCATCATTCATTTTGCTGATGGTTGTATTTTTTACATGTGTATAAAATATTTTAATCGAACAAGGAATATTAGAATTAAGAGGAATGTATGGAAACATAAAAGCGAATATAATAAGCTCTGATTGTTTAATCCCGTTTAAATTTAAAAAAACCCAACTGTCAGAGTAGTAAAACTGATTTAGACCATTAAATGTAACAGTGACCGATTTTTGAATGTCTTTATATTCCTTTTTATACAAATACGGGTCTACGTTTATTTTAAAGATTAGATATTGTACAAAAAATACTTCTTTACAATCTATTATTATAACGAACAGAACAAAAACCGCTAAAAATACGGCGGAAAAAACACCGATACTTCACGCCTCAGCACAACCGTAATACGATTTGCTGCAAATAAATAATTTTGGGGTTTGGATTTGTATAAGGATTTCCATATTTAGGATAAACAGGGACATCTAGTTTATGCGGTAGCATTTCTTTTGACAGAATCCCCGCTTGTATTAATACAATTTCAACCCAAATGTGTCTGCGTCGAAGCGGCACTAAGCTAAGGGCTGCCAAGTAACGATAGCTAACAATCCACTGTTCATTTTGAAATGAAATAAAGATATTTTGAAAATAGAATTTGCTCGTGACAGTTATGAAATATGTGTATACGTCTTATAGTTATGTTATATAGAGAAGGCTTATTTTAATAAATAAAGTTATTGTTCCATTGTAATACACATTGCCAAGTCGATTCAATTAATATGCATATTTAAAATACTATCAAAGGAGACACATAATAACTGCATATAAATGTTTATTCATTTATTAATATTTATTTGTACGTAGCTACCGGGTTGGTTATTATCGTTAATCTTAATTAAAACAAAATTAATGAAAAACAATATGTTCATGGTACAATTAGAAATGTACCAATCAGGACTGTCGTTGCTAATTACATTGATATACAAATGGACGTGCGTGTGTATGTACGTGAAGTTTGTGGCAAGAGAAATATTTGACAGTCGGAGCTCTCTGCTATCCCGCAGGAGACTAATTAATAATAACAAAAAATATTTATCTCTAGTGACATATTCTCGGGCATAACAGTTTACAGCATAGCGTCAACCCTATTTACGGATATTCGCGAGACCGCGAGAGTAATTGGAGTGAGAAATATCCGCGTATACGCTGAGAGTCGTCGCGATTTTTGTTACGGCCTCCTTCCCTCGTTGTGCAAATCTTACAGCATAATGCGTTACTGTACGGGACACTTTGATCCGGCCTAATCTTTGATATATGTGTTTCACTGTATCGTAAACCCAGTTAACTATGCGATAAAATAAATAACATGACCGGCAAGTACTTATAAACTGACGTAGTGACCCATAATCTGTTTAAATCAAGGCGGTATGAAAGCTTTTTCGTAATAAGGAAGTTTCATTTCATTATACACGCATAATAATTATACAACTGGAAATTATGTTACAAGTACCTACATTAGGAGACATTTAGACTTTTAACTGGTAACCAAATGGTACTTGTATATATGTTTAGCAGCCAGTAATATAATCCCCTTTTAAAAAGAATACGGTTAAGATAAGAATATTACGTTAAAACCTAGATTATATCACTTAAGGAATACAAATTTGGAAGATTGACCACTCGTTTAGGGTAAAAAACGATGGTATCTTCGAATAGAGCTAATTATAGGTATTTTAGTTACGTCCCTTTCATGCTCTAAGAGGTACTATAACTTAAAGACTGAGGTAAATCACGGGAAAAAAGCAGGTATTTTTGGTTTTAAAACAATTCTATTGGTTATAACCAGATATATTTCGATCCTATTTGCTACAGCAGATAGATACATCCTATTTCTCTAGCTGCTCTGATTAAAACAGAGAGGTAACGTGGACTGGAGAAAGACCATTTTTGTATGATGTAATAGGTGGAAAATAATTTGATTTAACAAAGATAAGACTACTCTTTTATATTTGTTGAAAGGGACAGTCCCAATAAATCTCAATGTGGTCCGGTTATTATCTACGTGCTGGAAAGGCTGTAATTTTTCATTACTCGCCCGAAGCCAAGAAAGTAAATTAGGCACCTGGTGCGTAGTAAGACTTGTGGTAATTTACGTGATTCGGCAGGTTATTACTACTGTACAATACAATAACAATAATTCTAATTATCTTAATAACAAATAATCTAAATAGTGGTGTAATTCGTTACAATTCCAATTTATTTTTATAGAATATACCTAACACAATCGGACGGCACTCATCGCAGCATCTCGTGGTTGATCCACAGGCGAGCAGAACTCATTGCTCATGTTGACAAGCAGTTTTATAAATTTATTGATTTGCGTTTTTGAACGTATAATGAACAGCTCGTCAATAAATTTAGTACCTATAGTAAATGTAGCACCGACAGCTTTCGTGGAGAATTAGTAAAATAAAGATTCACAAGGAATGGATTTATTTCTTTGAAAATTGAAAAATGAAAAAATAATGACTGTTTCGGAAATTTCTATGTAACAAGTATATAATACTACATGTTTGATACAAAAAATGTACATATTATAAAAAATATTTAGACCAACAACTTTGTTCATCTGAAAACAGATATTTTATACAAAATATCTTTCCCAAATAAATTAAATAATTCCAAGACGTTCTAAATTCTAAGTTAATGGTTAAGATTTTGAACACACAACAAATCGATCAAAGCTGTCTAATTTATGGCAATATTCCAAAATTAATACTTAATTTGACTAAATACCAAGATGTTTACCGCCAGACGGTACCCAAATATTTTCTATTATTACATTACTCATGTTTACGTAACGGCCGGTATTGTGATTCACTGGAGAGGAAAAGATTACGCCGTGATACTCGCCTTGTCAACATCCTCGTCTTAAGTCGAAGTGTACAGTTTTATTATTAAATTCTCAGCATGTCTATAGACACTAAGCAGTAAGATTTAAAATGTTATAACTAGAATCAAAATATGTATCACAGTATTTCACTGGGTAAAAAAGATACAAATAGTTCTTGATTTGCAATTTAATGGTCTATTTAGACAGTTCTTTCAATTAATATAAACCCGTAATTATTTTCAAACGATAAGCTAATTATCAAAATAAATAAAACACTGCGACATAACAAAGTACGTAATTCTTATCGTATTCATACCACTGACTATTTAGGAGGATGACATAATAACTTCCCTTTACATTTTAAAAATATGACAAGTTTTAGAAATTGCTCAGAAACTTTGGAAATGGTGTGGGAATTCCTATATCCCATTTCAATGAGTAAACATACCTCTTTTTGTTCTGTAGGAGTGCTACTCCTGACTCCTGTCAAATCCTTCCATCTCAGGACCCCCATGACTGCGTGTCGCACCCACGAGCCGCGCCGGCCAGTTCTCCCGCTTGAGAGTTCATCCACCACACCACACAAAACAGAGTTCACAGTAGACCCCCGTCCAGTTCCATCCTTATCACTCTTCACCGCCACTTCGCTGCTTATCGGCAACGACCTCCTTTCCCTCATAAAGCCCAAAAAATTTGCCACCACCAACGTCTTAGCGCTTTCCGAATGGCATCATCACTAACGCACTATTAATCATCATATACTTCTTGCCCAACTTGCACGGCACAATTCTTGTGATAAATCGTTTACTTTTATTATTCCCACTCTGGGTCACACAGATGTGACTTTCCCGAAGAAGTTTTTCAATTATTTTCGCTGACCCACAAGAAAATCCCGATTCACAAAAAGTCTCCAAACGTTTCGCAGACCCACAACAATTCGCAAAAACAGTCAAGTTTAAACTTTCACTTTGCACCGGCGTTTTCGTCGATTTCTGGATGTAGGTTAGATTTCTTTCACTGTTCTTATTCACGTAAATACCGTCAACACAAGAAGTTTAGTAACATCATTTAAAAATGTACTGTGCTTAAATTATAATTTTATTAAATCACTTGTCTATTAAGTTATCAACTGTCTTTTAAAATCCCTACACTTCACTACAGCGAATACGAAATACCGGATCTGTCAAAACACGACGAAGCGTGAAAATGCAGTATCGAAACGAAGCACAACGTCTACACCGACGTGCGCTCGGAAACCGAATGGCGCGTGCCACATGCTTCCACCGGCATCGGTTCAACGAAGACGTTCTATCTCTTTCCTTATAACTGTGTCGATACGTATCCGATAAGGACAAACAGAGATAACAAGTTCCGATACAGAAGAAAAGACAAAACAGGTGAATGTAATTGCTGAAGAAGACAACAAAAAGTTTACATACGTTCCGTACGACCGCGGCTACCTCTTTTGGAAATAATTTGATTCAAATGCACCTCAATTTATTGAGATGCGTTTTGAAAAAATATATTAAGAATTGAAAGTATACACATATAACTAACTGTATTATAAACCACTGCAATTTTAATTCTAGCCGCAAATTTTTATTTACCGAAACCGAAAGTACATTGAAAGAAGATACAATTCTAATTGCGAATATGGGCCAGCCATTTTGTATGTAGGAGTGGTGCAACCGCGTGGGAACATCCGGTAATGGCTTCAGTGAGCCGACGTCACCCTCGATGGAAGGGAACAAAGATTCAACAGGTGCCCTTGTATGGCCATCGCAGCTGCTTCCGAAACCCGAAACATTCTCAGGAAACATCTAAAGGAAGGATGTGGTGCAATATCGATTTACGATCGATAAACAGTCATACAAAAACGTACTATGCACTAAGGTAAGAAAACTAGTGCCTTTGTAGCTGTGTCAAAAGAATATTTTTTCAACTTTCTGTTTTTAAGGTTCAACTTTTAAATTTCAAGAGAACCAGTAAATGTAGAAAACGTATACAGAGTAACGGAATACAACATTACAAACAAGCCACGCCATGATATCATCAAATTCAATATATGATACGTACACACATTCATTTATGCGTGACTAATCAATTCAATGGTAAAGGAACAAATCCACTATTCCTATACAAGTATTGCAATGTTGCATTTCATGAAAACCACAATAACAAGATGCAAATTACAGGACAAACTAACATTAATCACATGTTTTAATTATTACGCAAATATAGGGTAGCCAACATAATGTGTTTTTATACAAAAAGGTTTACATTTTTTTCTAATTAATGCTGATATCCACCTACCAAATGGTCAATCATATTTTGCGTTTTGGGTCGCAGTTTTAAATATTTAGTTTAACTGCAGGGGGTGGCAAATATGTGGCATGTCCACTCGAAACAATCGGGCACATAAGCTTTGTTCTAACTCACGTTACATTATCATCACATAACGAAGCTTCAGCCTTGGCAAATACGAAATTAAATACGGGTGGCTTTTTACCGAGCCTTCAGCTATTTGGCGTTTAAATTCTGAATAATAATAGGCACTGCAAGGCCTAGGTGTCTACCAGTAGAACAGGATCTGATAGCATTCATGCTTGAATTAACACGACGTGCGAATGATACTTACTTATGTGTGAATAGGTAAACGAAACGTATGTTGCTTTATCTTAGGTACACATATGTACATAGGTACATTTACGTACTAATTATGTACGTACGATAATTATGTATGTAATCCCCGTTATTTATCCATTAAATCAATCAAAAACGTGACATCACGCAAGTACCTCCCCGAAAAGTCAGGCAGAGTGTAGTAAACTCCCACGTTTCACCAATTACGCCAAAAAAATTCATTAACAC
>DWMG01000676.1:0-18010 GCA_018244855.1 Elbella merops
CTATAAGGACACTTGACTGTGTTAGGATGTTCAAATTATAGAATATATATAGATTGGCGTTATTTTGCTAAATTTTATTAGCTAAGTTGAAGTAATGTTAATTCTGTTTCACGAGCATTTTAAACATGTACGTAGTTTTTTTTATAATGGAATGATTTTTAAGCGTTCTTCAGTATAGTTCCTCCAATAGTTTGTTAATTTTTAATAAGTCTTCTAACGACAACATTAAATCCATAGCAAGAATTTGAGGCTAGCATAGAATAGATTTAATAGTAGTTATTAATTTAGATACAGTTAAAACTTAATATTAGAACTGTCAGAGCTCCGGATCCAGAAACATCTCTCTTTACAAATGCATGAGAGAGTTCAACGCTCGATGAAATGTGGAGGGAACCAATGCCATACTTTGGGATATTAGGTGGACTGCTGTAGATAATAGAGAACAATTTGGATTGTTGCAGGATCTTGGCATGGACTTCTTTCTTTTTCCTTCTTTCTTCTTTATTAATTCTTAAATTTGTTCAATAGGCTTAAATCGATACTATGGTTCTACACGTAAACTTAATCGATATACCGTATATACACACGGAGACAGAATAAAGTAAATATATCCCGTAATTTATGGTCCAAGGGCACATAGTTCACTTAGAAACGCATACAAAAACTCGCAGTTATAAGGTAAGCCATTGTGTTACTAAGCGCTAGTACCTGACAGGAGATTAACATGATAGTTAAAACGAAGGCTCTAGTTTCAAGCGTCATGTTAATTTATGTAATGGGTATTGCCATACACCGGGCACAGATCTGGACTTCGAGTCACTACTAGATATTCTAAATTAAAAAATTCCAATAGTACCCGACCCGGGATTTGAACCTAAGACCTCCCTATCGGCAGTCGCGCTTGCAATCACTCGACCAACGACGCAGTCTATATTTAAAAATGGAATATTTTTAATTTTACAAGACAATCTTTATTTGCATTTAATAACTTAACAAAGTATACCGTTATACACTAATTAGTGACAATTGATAATATAACCTGAAATGACATATTTAAATTAGTTTATTATTTCAATGATTATATTATTTAAGCGATTGAAAATATTCTCGTCTGTAAATATACCAGTATTATTGTTATAGTTATATATATATATATATATATACACCTAGATCATTTCGTTATTAACATCTCACCGAACTTTTCCCCATCAATGCGTAGGTGTTACTGGAATGTTCTTCAGCTGAAATATTTCACTCCAGGTGCCTTTAAACACATTTATCTGGTCCACTACTAAACAATCTATGTTTATGTAGGTATAAATTAAATTGTTAAAAATCAAAATTGGTAAATTGCATGTCGAAGCAGCTCAGCAGTTTTGTAAGGATAGAGATATTTGACACTTGGTGCTCTCTGCGCACCTCGTTCGAGGCCTGGCGTGAAGATACAATATAAAGAGCAAGTATTTAAAATATTAGGTAATATATGGTAATATATGTCATAATGAGAATTTAATGTCCTAATTAATTCAAACGATACATAAGTTATAGAGAAGATTGCATTTATTGGTATATATTATAGTACTGCATTATTTCTGTGGAAGACCGCTGCATTTATGTTGTTTAAACATTGAAGTAAATCTATATATAACTATTTTAATAGCAGGTACTTTGGTTGATCGAATGTTTTTTTTATTCTTTTCTCAAATCGTAATACCTGTTGTACTGAGGATTTTTTGAAAAGCATACAATTTTGTTCAGTGTACGTTACTGTAATATATGTACATAATTTTTAAGTTATATGTACCTTTAGGATTTTCCTGTGTGATTTATTTTAATGTTATGGTATTTTTACTTAATTAGAATCACGTGATTAGTGTTTGTGGTTAAAATATATCCAGTATATGTTTGTAAAGTAACAAAATAGAACCTGTTTTCTTAATTAATAAGGCACAGTTATGTCGTAATTTTCTCATGTGCAGAATAGGATAAGGGATCTAAACTGGTACAGACATTAAAGTGATCGAAACTCTTCGATTATTTGCTTTTGTTTAAAGAAATCGTGTGTGTTATTCGTTTAATTTTACCTGATTTATTATAAACATATGAATTTTACATCTGGTGTGCACCCACATATTTGCGACGTACACTTTTAGAAGCACATAACTTTAGTTTTCCTCCATATATTAAAACTCTACAATATACATCACTACATACTCTACATACATCAAATCTCAACAAAACATATTAAAAAACCTACAAGCTGAGTTGTCCGCGTATAATAATACAAGTATTTTTATTTTGATATTTGTGAAGAATGTAACACCAACGCGTTAGTTTCGTTCGGTCAGATGTATTGATACATGGGAGATAAAATGTATACCTAATATCAGATATTTACAGTGTATGACACTGACTCTAGCACAGTGTCGCAATGTTCAATACAGAGATCACTCGTGTTTTTATCTCTTAACTTTATATATTTATACAGTAACTTAAAGTGAATATTATATTAAAAACGTAAGCAAATTAATCTTTAAAGTCTTATAGCAGTCCATTCTTCGATTGATAATTATGTTGTGAAATATATATGTTGCCATATCACCTTGTTATTAGATATATAAATTGTATTGTAAACAAATAATAAAATAATACAACATTATTTTTTTCTTCATATTTTGTTGTGGTGCCTGAAAGTTCCTTGCAGAATGTGTTCGTTTGGACTTTTGGTTGCATTATTTCTGGTACTGAGTGAATATGCTGATGGGAACCTGACCCGTCCGAATATTGTTCTTATTATTGCTGATGATATGGTGAGTACTTTTCGCTGCTTCTTCCCCTTGTGCCTCTCTGTACCAGTTGTATGGACTGCTCGCGATAAGTATTAGTTTCGACAGCGCCATTGATGTCAGACTGTTTTATTGTGTCCAAGAGTGTACATTTTCTGTCCATTAGGCACGGTCCTACGTTGCTCTAGTAAATAATAGCAAATTGAAGGTACACGCAATATTTGATTGAAACCAGGTTTACGCAACTTAGCAAAATACAATCTATACAATATGTGTGTGGAAACTGAGTTGTTGCAATGGAACTTTAAATAAATGTAACTATCACAGATGTAATTTACGTGGAGTAGTAAACGTACAGACCATTGTTACAACTAGACCATGGACTTCTGCAGACAATCTAGAGTGGGACTACAGGAGTAGGACCGCAGAATTACGACCACAGTAGTAGGACTGTAGTAGTGGGACTGCAGAAGTGGGACTGGAGGAGTATGTCTGCAGGAATAGAACTGCAAAAGTAGAACTATATCAGTTACTTCAATTAGTACTGCGGTGTCAACTCGTTAAATTAGCATTAATTTTTAATAATACAAATTTATTTTATAAATAACTGAGACTATGAGCTAGCACGTATTGCTAACAGGGCTGCAAGGGGACTTTTAGTAACGCTAATACACGTTATATATATAACGGATATATATGTAACGTTGTTATTACGGTTGCAATTAACAATAATTAGTATCTGTTGAAGGTGATTGCGGACTCCTTGCTATTGTGGTAAATCTGCTGGTCGTCTACAGCATTACTGCTGCTTTTGCTCGGTAATCATACGCTTTTAATCAAAACACATTGATTTATTAATAATTACTTGACACTAGAAGGTAGAAGGTAAACTGTTCACTAAAGATTTATCTTCAACATTTCTATTATGTAAAACCTTATGTTAGATAATTTTTCAATCATTGTTTTGTACTATCGTATCTTAGTCATACCTTATTTTACTCATACATATGTAAGTATACAGTGTTTTAATCAAGAATCCCTAACGTCAATTGTTACAATTTTGACGTTTAGTTATTTTTTTTATAATATTTTCATAAAATACGACTGAGTAAAGATCCGTACTCACTAGTGTGAGCGAGAGCGAAATTAGCGCCTAAGTCAATCAATTATTATATCTTAAAAAAATCTCGTGCGCTCATTCCAGGCTAGCCGGTTTTGTATGTCTACTTTCAACCGGTTTCCTTTATCAATGCCATTGACCCAAACGCATGATTTTAAAATTTAATATTTGTTTCGAAATTGACATTTCATTGAAAAAAAAAGGTATGATTGATTTGGTGTATAAATTAGGACGTATCGGTATCACCGGCGTGATAAAGGTTATTTAACACAGCATATCAACTAGAGCAAATCCATTAATAACTGTTGTAACGGCCGCCTTGAACTTGATCAGAGGCCACGCGATCTAGGCTAACGTGACGCAAACCTAACGCTGTAATATCGTAAGCTTACATAATCCTTTACCGAGTTAGTTCTGTTAACGTATTATTTATTGAACATAAGCAGACAAGTATCAGTAAGCTGGAGTATACTTACGGTTTCATTATATTAGCAGCAGTGGTCATCATCATCAATACTTTTCATTGTGTTGGACGTCCTTATTGGGCACGGACCTTGTCTTAGATTTAAAAGACTTAAGGTACTTATTATGTGACGTTAGTCAAGTGCGACTTGCCAGATTTCATACGCCTTTGGGGACATTTTGGGAAAATTTAAGATATCGGTTCCCTTCACAATTTTATCAAGGTTCCCACCAGGATTTGAACCTAGGAATCCAGAGCGGAGGACAGACCGGAGCGAAAGTGTAATAAGTAAAATGCATTATATGTTTTGATACCTGGACTATATGGCTTGTTGTATCCGTGTCGACACACTCAACACAAAACAAAGATTTCTTTAATACACTTTGAGTCTGGTTAAGTGGTAAAACTCTTTATTTTTATTTTAGGTATGTAACTATTACGTAAGTCTTTACAAGGCTTATTAACAATGATAATAATGAAGACAAATACTGTTTGTACAATACAAATACTGTATTATTATTATAAAACACGGCTTCAAATAACTTCATTATAATTATGGTTTTGCTAATGTTCTAGTATCGTTTTGTATACGCTAAACTTTAACGGTTAAAGTGTGCCTGCAAAGCGCAGTAATGGTTGGAATGGCCTCTTGCCGCTCCCGCCGTAATTGTTTCCGGGACAATTGGATAATTTAAAGCTCAATTGTAAGAAAGGCTGTTACCATTCCGAGGCGTACTTGCATCGTGTCATCGTTTTCTTACACTAAATTGAGTTTAGAATCATTTACTTTATAATAATAATAGAATGTGGCTTTACTGGCTACTTTTGTTTTATGAAAAATAAAATCCGTCGGATCTGATTACCATAGTTGTGATCTTTTATTTTATTCCATAAAAGTAGTCCAGTTTAAATTGTTCGCTGAAATGAGATTTTAAGATAAATTATTATTCGATGTAATGGGGAATAAAGATGTAAATAGATGACTACGATCACTAGATAGATGACTTGGAAAAAGACCGAAAAAATTGCGCGTGAAAAATTGCGAACCATTTTAAATACTATACTACTATAAATGTCGTCTAAACCAATTATCTGATATGCTGAAATGTTGCAGGGGTGGGATGACGTGAGTTACCACGGCTCGGATCAGATAATGACGCCCAACATAGACCTGCTGGCGTACACCGGAGTGGCGTTAGAACGATATTACACTCATTGTGTATGCACGCCCTCCCGCTCTGCTCTTTACACAGGAAAATTCGCACATGTTTTAGGTAAATTAATGATACGTTGAACACAATCTGCATTTATTAGCTTTGCTCAAGAAAAATAATAGGTCAGAGAACATGCTGTATATATTCAGGATTGTACGAAAAAATTAAAAGTAAATAAATTCAAAGGCGTACGTTATATAGGCGCATGGATGTAGAGTACCTACGCATATGTACTTCTTCTTCCATGCGCACGTGATCAAGTCAAAAGAGATCAGATACGTTTTTGCTTGGTGGGAGCTGATTTTGGACTATCAGCAATTCGAACCGTCATCATCGCCACGTAATATATTCTTCGACGAACAGAAAAGTCGTTCAATATTTCAAAATTTAAAATAAAATCCATTAAATCAAATATTTGAAATCTTGAAGATGGAGTTTGAAGAAGAACGCTTAGAGTTATTTTCATTGTGTTAAAGACATACATATGTGAATTACTATATGTTCAATTTCAATATTTAAAATTAATATATTAATATTGATTTCAATGTATTACAATTTTTAATAACGATACATGCTACGATTTTTGGGTTACTAAGTTTTTCTGACGCGATCCTAGATCGTAATCCAACTAATAGACCCTAAAATATAATGGTAAAGAAGAAAAAGTTTTTAACGCAATAAAACAAAATACATATTCCTATGCTTTATAAATAATGGACATTATGTTTCAGGTATGCAGGGCTACCCGCTAACTAACGGGGAAGACAGGGCTCTTCCTCTAACTGAGAAAATCCTACCGCAATATTTAAAGGATTTAGGCTACTCGACGCATTTGGTGGGCAAATGGCACGTCGGGCATTCTCGCACCGAATACTTGCCCACCTTCCGGGGGTTTGATACACATTTTGGCCATAGAACCGGATACATCGATTACTATGAATATATTGCAGAAGAAACGGTGCGTATTTCATTACGATTAAAATGATTCATTCATTATCTTTTGACCGAGTCGGGTTGACATTGTAACCAACGTAGGTTCCGGATGTTTGACCGTGAGCATGTATAAAGTGCATAAGGTCACTTATTGGCGAATACCTACGGCTAGCAATGGAATTACACAAAGTGAGGATGTTTATTTAAGATAAAAGTACCAGAAAGAGCAAGAGAATCCATACAAATTGATTTATGTAGATTATTCGAATTCTATAACTTTAGACTGACTGGATTGTGTATATCAAATGTAATATTTCAGTGATCGAGCGAAAACGTCACAGACACAATATCGTTATGCGGTAAAGATAAATGGCGTAGAGATGAGTTCACGTTAGTCATGCCAATATATGTATATGGGTTTAATTTATCATTCGAAAGCCAATGATTTGAGCCAATGATAGAAGTATGTATGTAGAAGTATATATGTAGAAGTATATATGGTACTGAATTTAGTGTAGTAAAGTTATCGATTATTCCATTTAATGTGGCGAGTATATGGTACATATAATGTTTTCTATAGTGCATTCTGTTAAATTGCGACACCAGTACCATCAGCGTCGAATGAATTTAAATTTAAATCTTGTTAGTTTTAGTTACGTAATAAGGGTAATTAACGTAATCTAAATGTAATTGTCATACGGGTTTTTCCAGTTAGTTTGTTGAAATGGGGGTCTTTTCATGTTACATTTTAGTATGAATGTTTTGTTAATATTAAGACCTATTGCAATATTATCTTAATGTCATCATCATCATCATCATCATCATCATCATCAGCCTATTTCAGTCCACTGTTTGACACAGGCCTCCCCAATAGGGGGTTTATGCCCGTAATCTCCACGTTGGGCATACGGGTTGGAGATTGCAGGGCACGGCTTTTCGCACCGCCGACGCTGCTGCCCGTCGGCGGCCAGTGCATTTAGCCGTGCCTATTTAGGTTGCGCTATACCGCAAATAGCCGGTCGCCAGGGCCTCGTCTGTTATAGCAGAGTGTACCACGTGCAGGAGCGGTTGGCTTGGGCTTCTGAGATGGTGGTTAAAACCCCTTGCACTCCTTATGTTAATATAACTGAATTTAAATATTTTTAGTGGGGAATTGGTGAAGTGGCCGGCTTAGACTTATATCGGAATATGACAGCGGACTGGGAATCCACAAAATATGTTACAGATTTATATAACGAAGAAGCTATGACAAGTATGTTTTTTAGAATGTATTATATGAATTCTGTATACGTTTATACGTATCCGTGAATATAAAACTACATATTTTTGTTAAACCTATGATTTAAATTGGAGCACTTAATATGTACATGTAACAATTTTTGTATAATGTTTATCTTACTTACAGTTTGCTTACTAATCACAAACGATTTGCTAAGTTATATCCGGCCAAAGCAGGAGTGCCCATTTTTCAACAGCGATATTGAGCCTTGACATAGTCCTACGTGAAGCGAACGGTGTCAGTTGTTTTTAAATTGTTCCTGATAGCTTTCTCACCGGTCAGTGTCTCGTCCGGTTGCAAAGGAAGTTAATAAGTCGCAAGCAGGATATTAAAATGCTTTATTAAAGTTTTCCATGCTTACTCCGTTCTATGGCATATCATCGATGGCTTTATTATTTAATAACCTGTCATTTATAAAGCAAATAATATGTGTTTTATAAATGAAGAATAATAAATAAAAACATATTATGTCTTTATTTAAACAGTAACTTGGCATCATTCTTATTAGTTTATCAAGTCGAGCTTGTATCGCGTCTTCAGTATTAGCAGCTTGTGAATCTCCTAATTCTTGGTTAGCTATGGTAAGGTAATAATTTTATAAAGCAAAGTGGAACCGAAAACCTGTCATATTTGTAAGAATATTTTTATTTCACACTTATATGTGTAATTTATTGTTGTTATATACATATAATGTAAATGTGTAATTATTATTGGTACACTTCCAAAAATAGTCGGGCTATCTCGAAAAACGTATGTGACCTAAGCTGGTACTCACGAGACATTTAATAATAAAATTATTGTTATCATTCCAGTAATAAAGGAACACAACAAGTCAGTGCCACTATTTTTAACCGTGGCGCATAATGCTCCACATTCCGCCAACGAGGCTTCGGCACTCCAGGCACCACCGGATGAGGTGAGAAAAATGCGTCATGTAGAAACTCCGGGAAGAAGAGTGTTCGCAGGTTTTAGTTGTTTTATTAAACGAGTTATAATATTATCGGATACTAAGGACATTTTATTGAAAACTGACGACTTATTATCGGAAATCTAACCGTGGTAAAAATCTTTGGTGGTCGAATACTTTTAATCTTTACATTCGTCGATTAAGTAGCTACACGGTTTTAAATAGTTACTTTTTGACCGCAAGGAATGTTATTAAAGTTTTTCCATTTCCAGCGATGGTAAAGAAATTGGACGACAGCGTTGGCGACATTGTCAAAGCATTGATGGAGAAGGGAATACTTGATAACACTATTATAGCATTTATATCAGATAACGGTGGTATGACGTCGGGGAGTTATAGAAATTTTGCTTCCAACTGGCCTCTGAGGGGTCTCAAAATGACTCCGTTTGAAGGAGGTACACGAGTTAATGGTCTTATATGGAGCAAAAACCTTACTGCTACAAACAATCATCTGTGGACTGGATACATGCATGTAGTCGATTGGCTTCCGACTTTACTCAGTGCGGCTGGTTCACAACCACACGCTAATATTGATGGCGTAGATCTATGGGAAAGCATAAATGCAAATAGTGATTCCAAACGTGACATCTTTTTTGAAATCGATGATTATTTAGGATTTGCTTCAATCATATCCGAAAATTACAAACTGGTCACAGGAAACGTGAAACGAAATTATGGTAATCATCAAGGACTTGATCTCCAAGGTATCATAGGTAACGGACCTTCTTACGGAGAATCAATTCAAAAAAGCACAGTCTACTCAGTTTTGAAAGAGATTAGTAACAATTTTGAAGTAGAAGTATCAGATGTAAGAAAGAAAACAAAAGTGAACTGTACAGATGTGGGTGAAGAATTGTGTTACCCAGATAAAGAAAATGGTAAGTATTGTTCATTAACATGTTAATTTTTTATAAATTTTAGAAATCTCTAGAAACTATCCATTATAACTTAGTGATTAGAGATTGTTAGTGTTAACACAGGTATGCATAGTCGAACAGCCCCTGCTACGTTTATTTTATTTACACTGCTCCCTGTATCGGATTTGTATAGAAACAAGCTAGTAAGCACACCAATGCAGGTGGGTTTAAACACCATAATTTCTCACGAGAGTAATGTTACGATGAACTGACATCCGATAAGATGGCTGTAACGGCGAAGGAAAATATTCAATTATTCTTCAATTATACTTCATATATTAGAGTTATATACATATAATGTTCTGTAAGGAGTTTGAGGATTGCCATTTCGCATTTGGTCAGAATGGCTAACTGTGGCTTGAACCATTCTTATTCTGAAACAATACCAGAGTCCAAAACTGAAAAAAGTAAAAGGGCTTATGATGATGAAGATCTAGCTGTTAAATAGTTCTAAGAACAAAACGCTTTCAGTTAGTGTAATTTTATCAATGTGCAGAATAATGATTATAAGATAGAAAACAAGCGCAGAAAAAAATTTTGAAGAGAAGCGTATTATTAAATATATTATAAGTGTCTTTATTTTGATCTGAAAACTATTAAGAGATAAATATTGAATTGCAGGCAAAATGTGTCTGTTCGACATTAAAGAAGACCCGTGCGAGACGCGAGATTTATCGACGGCTTATCCACATATCGTAGAGTCTCTGAGCGTGCGCTTACAAATAGAACTTCAAAGGATGGTCCCCAGAACAATCCCGTTTTACTCGAATCCACGAGGGGCACCCGCCCTCCATAACTTCACTTGGACTACGTGGGCTGATAATTTCAAATCATAGATATTAGAATGAAAGAAACATTTTTAGTTAGATTAGGTATTTAGATTTAGAAATTATTTGCTTCGTTTTGGGTATTTATAGCAATTTTGGTATTAGACAAGGTTATAAATTAAATAATTCCTATATTTCCTCATATCGAAAATAAAATAAAATAATTTATGACCATAACTTTTATGTTGAGAATTATTTCGATATTCCAAATCCTTTGGCTATTTCGAATATGATGCACTTTTTGGTGCATAAAAATATTTAGGTATTCATTACCAAGATTTGTAAAATATGAAGTCCTTACGAATAATTAAAAATATGTTTCATATAACTGTATTTGCCTCGCCTAGGGTAGCAAGCGCGACTGCAATTGAAGATGTCTTGGCTTTGATTCCCCGGTGGGGCATTATTAGGTTTTTTTAACTAAGGATTTCTAGTAGTGCCGCTAATTGTTAGTTGGGTTTGTGTACGGCGTATAGCCATAGGCTGACCCCCTATTCCATGGTTAGATGTAAACGTGACCTGAAATGTGGGATTGTACTACATACACTCCTCTGCCTGTACCTTTGGGAATTACAGGCGTGATCTTACTTTTGTTTAAAAAAAGGAGTGTAGTTTTTTTTAAATTAGATAATTGTCAGCTCTGAGTGTGAAAGGAATTTAAAAAATATGGGTGCAAGCAAATGACATAAAGGAATAATTTTACACAGAGAAAAGTTAATTGTTTGTCCTAGAGTACGGTTATACAAATAAGAGGATACGATAGTATGTAAAATTCGTTAATTAGTGTTATTTATTTTTTACAATAAGAACTACTTCGCACAAAAAATAATTACAATTTGATTATTTTCTTGTCTAAAGTAGTAAAAGTGTGGTCCTTGATCTTGTTACAACGTTGTTACTTAACTGCAGCGAAGCCATAAAATAAAGGTTATGTACCGTTTGTGTCCACGGAGCAACACTTCTACTGCTGCATTTAAGGTAAGTACGGGTTCGATGCTGGGCAAGGCCAAATGACTGGCTTAATTGTTGTTTATGATACATAAAAAAGAAAATCATATTTAGCTTTTAATCTTGACTTCAATAAGTATTTTCGTAATATTACGGACATTGCTAAATTTAAATTTAAATCTTATGTATATGTATGTATGTATATAATAAAGCATATAATAAAAGACCCCTCTTTTTCATATATACAATTTAACTGACATGCAATTAAATAACATAACATATAATAAGATACGTTGTGGTCGGTAATATTGACGCGTTCCCGAGGATTTTCAATATATGTACATAATTATATCTAAATTTATCATTCAATGACTAATTATAATCAGTATCGAGCTAGAGAGTCTTAGAAAATCATTAAATCAAAGTCTTATTTTCTTAGAAAGTCGTCAAGAAATTGTCTTTAACAATATTTTATTCATTCATTTAATCTTAGTGAACGTTGTAATGCAACTCCGGATATATCGGTCAATGTAAATGTTGTTAGAAAAAAACGAAGTTATTACAAACAAAACACTCAATCAACTTTGAAAATTTATTGCTAATAATATGACATTTAATCTAACTCTAAGTACAAGGTCCGTGATCCATTTACAACTAATTGAAATATTTAATAATACAACGCAATATTCGCGTTAATATTTCGTTATTACATTATGTTACAGTCAAGATAATATTTGTTATTAAATTGTCACAAGGTAATATTAAAATACATAATTGAACAATGTATAACTCTATTATAAAGCAACGGCATGTTAAATTTATGTATGTACCTATTTCTAAACGAACAAAATATAAGTTCTTTTTAACATAATCTACTGGAACATATCAATATTCCAATTTTTAAATCATTTCTTGAATATTTAAAAAAGCCTGTTATAAAATATATATTATTATTTCTGTATTATAATATTATTTGAATTATTGCCAAGTTTAATTTAATAAAGTATCCAAAGACAAGGCATTCACTATGTAGCCAGTATTTGTTAATCTTAATGAATTAAAGTGTAAAGGTTAATTGTATTGTATATGTTACGAAGTTTACCGGGCTTCTAGTGTATAATAGCAATACATACATATGTATATGGTCCCTTAGTCATTACTACTCGTATCGTTATCGTTACTTTATACAATAGTTCGCCAATCTTTCCATTTTTGTCTCAAAAGAGTAACCATATTTCATTTCATGAACTGTACTTTAAGGAATTGAAAGAAAATTGCGTCTCAGAAATTAGAGCATAACACAGTTCAGTAAATCTTTTATGTTGTGCTGTAGCAGTTTATCGGCGAACTAGTATAGAGGGCGCCGCACGCGTTCTGGCGTGTCGCCAGTCTGTTCGCGAGCATCACCAGAGCCGTGTTACCCTAAATAAGCAACGGTTCACTTGCCAACTTTCAGCATTACATTTTCATTACACGATGCCTGTGTCGTCACGCGTAGGCAATTAACGACCCCAGATATATATTAGGCTCTCTGGCATAAACCAGTAACCTCGAATATGGAGCATGTTTGTGTTGGAATAGCGATCTTATAGAGAATAAAGAATAGGTACGGTTTTTATATACTAATCTTATTTATTTGTGTAAAAAAAGACAAATATACTGTTATTTAGGAATATTGCTTGGATATTTGTGTTTTCTGTCTCAAGTCTTAGATTTTTATCATATTGTAACGTTTAAATTAAGTATTTGCACGATACGTCTGCAGTTTCTATAAATCTAAAAAGCAAATAAACTAGTATAATGAAATATATAGATATATCCTGTAGAAATGAAGCGTTAGATAAGATGTGACAGATGTGACCAGCCCACTGCCACTTCAGTTTGCTATTCCTCTGGGCTATGTCGATAACTTTAGTTCTCTGTCGGATTGCCTCATTTCTGATGCGATCCTTCAGAGAGACACCAAGCATAGCCCTTTCCATAGCTCGCTGAGCGACCTTAAATTGGTGGACTAGTCGCACCGTCAGTGTCCACGTCTCGGCTCCGTATGTCATAACAGTCATGCAATATTGGACCGATATTTATTATCAGTATCTATGTCTTACATAAGGTTGCATGCATACCCATTATATAATATACGCGTTTGCTATTTCTACAAAACTAACATTACTGTACACAACAGTCACATCAATATTCACAGTGCCCACATTCGCATCAAAATCTCATTAGTGCCGACAATGTAATGAACGGGACTAATGATATAAATTGAATCAGTGCCATTGCGATAAGTTAAAAACAATGAAACATGTGATTGTGTGACCAATGTGATACGATGTGTAAAGTCACCCGTGATACATGAGTATGTGGAGCGTAAAATGACAACTCTTACGAAGCTAATATCAAGTAACATTTTCCAGTGCGCGTGGATGACATTTTAAGTAATAGTCTCTTGTATGAAGATAGCTTTCAGAAATCTCGACAGTGGGAACTGGGTGACACAAAGGGTTTTTGTGTTTGATTCATGCTCAGGATACGAGTTTCGCTGAGAAAATGTGGGGTACAGTACATTTATATCTAGGTGGATGAACATGCACTTCCTGGTGAAGTACTTGGTTGGAAGATGCCAACTTCGTACCGCTGGGTTTTGAATTTCTTTTAACTGGGGTAGCGTAGACCATCATAGTGTAAACTCAATTAAGGGTTAATAGCCGACTTGACTGTCGGCACTTGGTAGAACCGAGTAGTTTAAAGACAAACAATACTGACTTATTGCTTAACATGCCCTTGAAAGCAGGGTAGAGTCTCGCTCTCTACCCTGTCAAAACCGTTCAATTGTAGAAGAACCGATGGCCCAATTTTAACCCTTAATTTTCGAATGTAAATAACGCGAGGTATAAGTGAAAGAAGCGTAGGACAAACGGTTTCTATGTCTGAAGTACACGTAGCATAATACAATTGTAAATATCGCTGTTAAGACCCAAAATGGTCCGTAAAAACTAAATGTCACAAGATAAGCCGAGTACGGCCGATAACAGACTCATCCATCATTTCCTTGTGAATGCCGCTGGGCAGCAGTGGTTGTGTAATTTTGGGAATGCTATCTTAAAAAGCTTGCTTTCTTAACACTTTTCACAAGATAAGCATTTCTAAAGTTTTGTTTGCGGAGAATGTTTAATTTCGAAGTTACAAATAACTTTAGCCATCAATGTTAAATCTCAATTAACAAGTCAATTTACAAATTTAACTGAAAGCTATACCCTATAATCTTGAGACGCTTAGTGCGCCATAGGAGTTTCAGGTAACATTATTGATACCAATATGGGACATTATTTACTATTTATAACAATATATTCATATAACAATATATTCAGTTAAAGAATCATAATAATATTGTTGTATTATTAAACGAATCTCGAAGGTTCTTAATGTTCTGGTGGATTCTTTTTATTCCTTCCAAACCGCTAACACGATAAGAAAGTTATTAGAAAGTTCTAGAATATGGCTGTCGGAATTACGGGGAAGGGAGTATAAAAAAATAATACCTCCGACTTTTTGCTATAAAACAACGATTTGCATGAGAAATGAGAACATCTGGTATCATATTGCGGGGTTAGAAAGTTAAGTTTGCTACAATAATTACTTTTTATATAAGTATCGTGTGTTTGGATAAAATATAGATTATAAAAAGGAAAAATTATATTTTTTATAAAATGGATTTTATGCAAATTTGGACCAGGTTGAATGTATGTTGTCGATCCTAGCGACCTTACCAGCGTTCCCAAGTTTTACAGTGAGCCTAATTGACTTCACCTGAACTAAATAAGGGTGGGGCGGGAAAGGAACGAGATTCAGTATTCCGGTGTGAAGCCGCGGTGATCTGAATCTGTATATCCATCACTCAAGGATGAATGGGCAATGCGGCCGACAGTAAGCGCCTCGAGTGACAAACAGTGCGACATGGTGAGTTTAAAAACGAGATTACATCAAATTGAGATGATAATTCGTGTGGGACTCTGCATCTCTTCTGTGTACCGTTTTGTAATATTTGAAAGGCTTTTGACGTACTGATATATGCAACTTTTGTCTTGAAGTGGAATTGGTGCTTCGATGAATAGGTAGGTATGATGGGACGTGCTCGTTAATGAGCTTGAGTAGACGAAGCTTAGGTCTAAAAAATCACAGCGAATATACTGCGTTTAATATTTTCGTTGCTTTGAATATGAGGCCTCCTGTACATCTTAAGCAGATATAGTCGAAATCTATAAGAATATACAACATGAGGTACTGCACATGCTCGACGGTGGAAGAACCGGGATGAAACTCAAACGGCCCATCCAGCAACAGTTTGTTGGAGTGTACAAATGATCTTTACCGGTAAAGAATAACTTTTTTCCACACCCAACCCCGAAAGGGGAGTAGATTAAGGGGATTAAAGCGTGACGGCTGGTTTTTTCATTTACCTGCTTTTGCGGATTACTATTGCGTGAGTATCTTTTCACGAGTAAGGAAAAATCCTAAATACTTACAGGCGTTATAGTCCACTACAAGTATTGCAGATTGGGAGGTAGGGAGAGTTTTTATTTTATTATTTTGTTATTAGAGCTGCATAAATTAAAAGTCTTATCAATGGGCATATTTTTTATTATTATATTATTCATCGTTCAGGGATATAGGCTAAGTGACACGGTGTGGGTATTTGTGGGTGCCCATAGAGGTGTGGATGGCCTTTTATGATGGAAGCGGGTTATTAAGGTACGAATAAATAATTAATACTCAGCTATAAACTGTACATGTACATACACATATATTAATAGTATTTGACGAACGTAACTTTTCAAGGACCTACAATCAATTGTAATTTTAAGATTATCACTTCAAGTTAGAGACGAACCACACTATGTCCCCAAAGGAGTATATTCAGAAACTCGTCTGTTCTAATAGATTTAGTACTTTGTTTTATCATTAGCCGAAATTCCGCCCTATTGTCCCCAACTTCAAAGGACGCCCAAATTATTTCAGCAAGTATTCGAAATATTGGAGACAGCGATCCTTCTAAGAAGGAATGTTCCTTGTACGTTATTAATTTGTTTAAACCTAACATTTCCACGACTTTAAGTAATATTAATTGATTAAAATATTATAACTACGTTTTGTATGAAAAGATAATGTGAGCAATTTAATAACAATGTTTTGATTAGTTTTAGACTGCCAAAAGTATGGAATCCTTATATTGGATTTATATTACATTAGTCATTAACTAAATTAGGTAATACTTGATTGCATAGATATGACAATCAAACAACTCTTTGATTTTTATTTTAGGTTAAGGGAATGGCAATTTAATTTTGCGGGCGGCACAAGAAAATTTTGGTGGTAAATTAAAAAACCAAGTGGTCCTAGTTCAGCAGGATCGGCTAATATTTCTGCGAAAGTTGTAGGACTAATTAAAAGTTTAATATCCCTGTCTTCGTCGCTGCCGGAGTGTACCGAAGACCCTTGCAAATTAATTTTATATTGCATTTCTTTTCACTTTCAATAAATTATGTGTTCATCATAAAAAACGTGTTAAAGTAAATTGATTCATTTATTTATTTGAGACACGTATTTGCACGCATACCTATATAGAAATATCCAAAGTACATAAATATTGGGCAAATTCAAATAGCGAATGAAGTACAATTTATAGCTAATTCGTAGTAACTAGTAAGAGCCCAGCTGTGGGACGGAAAAGGTATCGGAGAAAAACTAATGTAGTTAGTCAAGAAGTAATATTATTATTAATAACACCACAATTATAATAACAATGGGATATTAAGTGGGTTTTACAATAGGTATATTGAGAATTTACTTTTTGTAAGTTTCTCTCATATTCACAATCAATCATTATGCAAATGTAGACTGGTAAATAAACTCTTTAGATCGAAACATAATTTAAATTACTAGTGGAAACCAAAACTAGTATTTTTAAAATTTCTTTATTAGCTTGACTTTTATACAATTGACAAACTTTTGTCAAGACCCCCGCGAGTTAACTGTATGCAATCGATTCAGCACCATCCTCTGCATATTCATAGGGACAACAATCCTACCGAAATTAACATACATGCGTTGACTTCAAAGAGTTTCTGCTAAGCGGACCGAGAAACTGACGAACTTTTCAACGAACTACAATTCAATTTGCGAGTTGATGCTGCGGCCCGAATCTCCGCGCTGTTCACTATCGTTTAAGATTAACCCAGTCAGTCTTGTGACACAAAGAAGATTGTTAAAATGTTTTTAAGGTCATACTTTATATTAAATTGTATTCCATTGCCAACGGTGACGATTTTATCATGAATAAACACAGAGTCGTGTTATTTTTTTGAATAATAAATGGTAATATTTAGAAATATTTTCTTTTCAAACAGTACTTTACTTACCAATGTGTTTTATTACATTGTGATAACAGTCAAAGACCAATCTTAGGAGTCTTTCAGTTTAAATTAATGATTAGTTGCCCTACGGCGTTGTATCGCCTAGTACGATTCAGGTTCCAACCTTTACAGCCCGTTCCTTC